>JAHZNA010003875.1:0-30088 GCA_027743935.1 Sinodicranocentrus sp. ZH6 | reverse complement strand
CAAAAAGGATTGTGGATCCTTAACAAAATGTAATAATAATCTCTTCGTTTGTTCTCCTTTTCCTGGGGTTGTCATCATTTCTCAACTTTTTAACACGCTTTCTCCTCACTTCATAAGAAACACTCTTTTGCTGCGTACTGTGCTGTATTCAGTCTTTGAACTATATCCCATCTGTAGCTCTACAATTGTGTTGGTAAGAATCTTAAATATATAATTAGCGTTCAAATCCCACACAATATTCCAACCTCCGTTAAAATTCACAGGAGCAGCTCATTTCTTCCCAAATTTAGCCTGACCATCTTTAAACCCATAACAATAACAGTAATTACAAATTGCCCACATTTGAATGACATACTGCCCAATTTTCCACTTGGTTCACAGCTTCACACCTTTACTGGAAAAATGGAAATGAGCTTGCTCCCAACAAAATAACAATAAAAGATGAAATTATCCTTTTCCCTAAAAAAAACTCTGGAGCTGTTATTTATAGTCCAGCTCATTTCAACTAAAAAACTTGCATTTAAAAAATGATGATGGTACAACTACGAGAGAAAATGAGGTTGTTAATTGCAATAAAAAGGCCATAATGACTCACACCTCTTTCCAAGGACAAGAAAAAACACATTTCTTTCATCATATTCATCAAAAAGAAGAAGAAACTGTAAAGTGAGCTTTGCAGCTCATGTTCTCATCTAATAATCATAATAGGGTATTTTCTCAGCTAAAAATGGTGATTATCATTGAGGCAAGGTTATCTCCTACTTTTCAAAAGGATAACCCTCCCCGTTAAAAATAATAAAGCTTACTCACATCCCGATTATAGTGGCTAATAGCCAACTTAAGGAGGTCCATTTCTCGGCTAATAATGACCATACAGACTACTTGATCTCATGCCTCATCCACGTCCTACCTTACTATATCACTCTAACATTCTTCCAAGTAAAATGTGTGAGATCCTCCTGGAAAAATGTATATATGGTCATTATTATTATGGAAGGATGAGAGAGAAGGAACATTCCAAAATCCCATATAGGATTAGAGTAGACTCTCTCTCACAGTGAGTTCCACTTGTTGTGACATTATTACCCGTATAAATAATGCTAGTTAGCTATTAAGTTGACTCAATGGGCATGTTTTGAACAGGAGCAGAGGGTGAGGGTGCGATGAAGGTAGAGCAGCTGAGACGAATATTTTTCAAGACATAGCTGTGTGCCTCCTCTGCATTCCTCTCAAATAAGACGAGAGGACGTGATTGCTTTTCTTGGAATGCCTCTAGGTCTGCTTGGTCAGCGGAGAGGAACATGAGATGATGATGATGAGAATGAGAGATGTTGAGAGGAGAAGAATATGTGGGAAGTCAACTCGTATTATTGGTATGCTAGCGCATTCCTCTTCTCTCTCAAAGTTGGCGTGTTGTCTATATCCCTAAAGGAGAGGTTTCAATATTCTCCTTTTATTTTACGAGTGTGGACAGATGCGTATACAACAGACTGGGATGGGAACACGATACAAAAAGTCAAGTTCAATGAAATGTAGTTTAAGATGTCAAGATGGAATGTGTACCATTTCTTCTAAATGGGCCTGTTAAAGGGTAACCTTTTTATCGATGGAAGGCATACGCAGATCCCGCAATGGGCTTATGATTACAAGATACACTCGGCTTATACTTTACACCATTCACTTGAATAGGACATGTGACAATATACAAAACCGTGGGGAATGCTCAACTCGTATAATGGTCGCTATACTTTTGTAATACATTGCATTGTAGTCCTTAAACGTTTATTACGCAAGACAAAGGACTCTTGTGGAGCAGGTGGAATTGTTCCAGTTTTTCTGTAAACGCTCAAATGTTCAAGGGAATTTTTTGGTATTTCAGTCATTTTCAAATTGTGAGATGCTTACTTTTAACTTATCTCGAAAGGAATCACAGGTGAAAAATGGGAATAATCTTTAAACAAGCTCTTGCACAAGAGGCAACAAATGAAACGGTACCACCAAGAGGCACTAATCTTTCCCGATCCGATAGTATCCATAATTGTTGCAACTTGCAATTGTTAAAAAGTCGAGTAAAATAATTTACATATAAACCTTGTCAAAATTTAAATTCATTTTCATTCAGTCAGTCACATCTAGATTCTCCTCGAGCTAAAATTTTCCGCTGATTAGCATTTTGCACTCGTGTTGTGTGCCTTATACGCCAAGTAGCTGGCGATTACATGCATAAGCCCAATCCCCAGAAACCAATTTGAACTAGTCAACACCGTACTTTAACTTTGTTTGCATTGGGTATTAAGCCTAATAAGATTTTATCAGGTAGGAAATTCTCGCTCCCGTTCTCTCCTCCAAAAATATACACACACATTTCCATAGCTTGTTACGTTTCCTTCCTTACTTTTTCTCTCTCTCTGCACACTTTTTCCTTCTTTCCCTCTTCCGTGCTCGTAATATCCATCCACATCAAAGCCTCGAGTGATGGTTGTGTGCACACGAGAGAAAAAGTAACTCGAGTAATTACTCCTCATACTGCCAGCAACCAACTATTAATGTCCGTCTTTTTTATAACCATGAAAAAAAATCTTTTTTCTTTTTCTCCAGTGTGTTGATATCAATATTACTTACCCCTTATGTATGTGTCAGCTCATTCGCGATAATAGGAAAGTTGCTCTCACTCCAGCAACGAGTTTCCTGCAGCAGCAGGTCATAGTGCAGCCATGAAAAAACTTTTCAAGAGTTCACTTAATATGCACGTAATATGCACGCATATTACCGATTTAAGGGCGGAGCGTAGGATTTCCCCTTTCCACTTTAATTCAAGGTAAACACACGAGAGAAAAGGATATCGGAAGTGGTTCCTACTCTCTTTCTCTACAACATTCTATGAGGAAAAAAATACTGGGCAGAAGGCATGTGACTCTCATTTACTCAGCCCTCAATAAATTTCCAGACTTGTACTCTTGCATTATTAGACCTTGTCCAGGTGCGTTTTTTATGAGAATGATTATATTATAAAAGAAAAATACACTCTTTTCCAAAGCATTCAATATCATTTAGAAGACTTATTAGTTGACTTGAGAGAGAGAGAAGAAAAATGGAGAACATGACATGCTCATGCAGAACCCAAAAATGCCTAAACTGTTTGGCGTAATCTTTGCTACTGGGTTATCATTACTCTTATCCTTCCACTTGTTCCTCCAACACAGGCACACAATAGCCCACATGCGAAATAATAATGGAATGTCAGAAAGAATGTAAAGATAGGATCAAGTCAAGAAAATTGTGATGTTTTGCTGGAGAAAAAAATGGTAATAGGTATTTACGTTGGTTATGAACATTCACAAAAAAGGTAATTAATATCTGGGGGATGGGCTAAAGGAGTGATTGAAAAGCGACAGCACTTTTCAAACCATACTACCACCAACCAAGTAATCAACAAAATTGGGTTGTAGTCTGCCAACCTCTTAGGGAGCTTTTTTTCTTCATTTACCAAAATTGCTGTTGGACTGATGAGATTATTTGTTTTTTCTGCAAAAGAACCACTATCTTGATTATTACGACTTGTGCCAAAATATCACGTTTTCCATTGAAATTCCATTCCAGTCAACTGAACATGAAGAAACAGAGGAAAAAACATAAAACAAACACAAAACAAACATGGGCAAATCACCTTGTAATTGATTCTTGTGATAAACCAGTTTCAATTAGAGATGCTCATGCCTAATGCAATATGCTTGTTTTATATGTGACGTAAGGATTTCAATGTGATTACTTGATTTCATGAGAGGATTATCATTGATTGCACTTTCATGCTTAATTACTTTTTTCTTTTAGATGCCAGATGATTAATAAAAACTCAGTTCCCCCCTCATACGTAGTTCCTTGTGAAATGGATACAGTACTTTTTAATATATTTTTAATCACACTTTTTCTCTCCTCATATTTTCATGTCAACTGTCAATACAATACGTTTTTCGTGTTTCTCTTTTTTAAGTAGTTTAGTATCTTAAGTTTGAACGAGAAATTACGACTTTGAGAGAGAGAAAAAAAATCCACTCAACAACAAAAACAAAACAACATAAATTCTGGCCTTGTAGTAGTTTTAATTTAATCTAGATTACCTCGTATTTATCCTTATTAACTAACCTTTTAATTAATTTTTTTCTTATCATCTTAAGTGATTCTATTTTACAATTTACTACAACTTTTCTACAGGTGAAACAATAAGTCTTGTCATCATACATAAAACGGTTACTTTCTTATCTTAAGTATGTACTCACTACAGATAAAAAGCGCAACACACATATTTGTGAGTGTGTGCTTTTCAAGTCATCCATCTCATCCCCTCTTTCCCCTTTAACAAATTACCTTTATGTGTTATTCATTCACAGCAGAGGAACACGGGTTTTGAAAAAAATTACACGGTACACCTCAAGAAACCGTTTAACGCTTGAGAGGAAATTTTTCTCCTTTTATCCAAAAAAATAAACATGCCAGGGTTGCCTCATCTATTATAAGTTAAAGTTATTATATGCCTTGTCTGCTATCATAATATCCTGTGTACGTGGGTGATATCATACTTGGCTTCTCTATTCTCAAACTTGTTCTTAATTATTATAATTACCAAGATAAGTTTAAATGTGAAATAAGATAAAACAGATATACGTTATTTTTCTCGTCACACAATTACACATTAATGTAGACTAATTTTTACTCCTTCTTCACAACTCCTGTACATTACCATTATGCGTTGGGTAGAGAGAAGATGACTGTTCTGACTATGTACTTCAGAGAAATATGTGGCTTTTTTGTAAATCTACAATTAGGCATTAATATAAATCTACGGTTATTATATGTGTACGGCTATAGAGTAATAAATTATGATTATGATGATTTCGATTATGGTTATAATTAAATTAGCGTAATAATACTTTTTCAGGATGATGATAAGGATTAAAATGAAGGAATAACTGGGGTCGCCTCACTTCCGACACTGACTCAGACATTTACTACTTGATTACAATTTGCATATCAAAATCTTTCGAATCTGATTTTCGATGCGGATCCCGAAAAATAAAAGGCATTAGTTTGAGACGTCAAACTCATACTAATTACGTATTGCTTTGGAGGTGTAAATGCTCCATTTCCTCTTCATCAGAATAATCCTCATCCATCACAATCTCCTCATCGTCACTCATCTCCTCGGAGTAGTTTCTCGTGGAGGAATCTGCCGAAATCGCAGATGACAACGTGGAGCCCGATGAGGGGAGATCTGAGCCGCCGCTACCCGTCTTTTTCACAGACTCTTCCTCTTGCTGCATCCTTTTATGCTTTGTCCGTCTATTTTGGAACCACACTTTGACCTGCTCAACAACAAACAACAACAACAAATAAAATTATAAAATATCAACTCGCTCCAATTTATATGCAAATATACAGAGCCCTGCATCCCAAGGTGTCAACTTAATTGTGCTATAAAGTTGAGACAAGATAATTGCCAGATTTTTGCCAACCCTGTCAACCTCTCAATTAAAAATGCTAAACTCACTGTGTGCGCAGGATTTTATGAATAAAACAAAGCTAACAAATGTTGACAGCGGTAGCTGTCGCAGCAGCCGTCCAACAGAGTGACCACCGTCTTTTCCCTCCCATATCAAATTTCACATTTGTTTGCCAACAACCCTCCTAAAAGTGATCATTGTTCTGCTCAAAATTGAAATGATGATGACAACTCGAAAAAAAGTGCACGTTTCCCTTGAAATATTTATACGACTTTTTTTCTCCTTCTCTCATCTTAACAACATGAGCATCTTAATAAGATATGGATTTGTCAACTTGAAGAGCATGTGTCTTGTGGTGAGCAAGCACACAAGTCTAATTAAGACAACACGTTTATCGACTCCTTTTTCAAGTTGACAACTTGTTATTATTACCATTTTTTCTTTATAAGAGCCCAATTGTCATAAAAAAATATATGGAATTATCATCCAAAGGGCATGTCCCCTAAATCACTAAATGTTGTGATAATTTGTTAAGATAAGGATAAACTAGAGAAAACGTCACAGGACTCACGATGTCTCAACAAGTTAATCAGCCGACATGCAGATTTTCCCTCTCCCTTCTTCTTCTCACAATACCACAATAATAATAACAACTCGGCTCTATAGTCTCCAACTAATTAATTAAACTACAACGAATTGAAGTAAGTTGACATAGTTCGGGACCTATCCAAAAAGAAAACAAAAAATTATCAAGGTTAAATTCTACAAATTTGTCATGAATTCCTCATAAAAAGGAGGAAAAACGCTTTTATTACTCTTGCAATTAAGCCCCTAAAAAGCGAACCAAACACGCTACAAAGTAGATCTCTCTTCTCCCCTCTCAGTTGAGTGTAATAAATTCCGAACAAGTATCATATTTTTTAGACGCCTAAAGGAATATTCCTTTTTTTCTTGTGCTCCCAACAACTCCATTATTATCACCAATAAAGTAACCATAATTGGCCAATGATATATGGTCCCGATTAAATATGCATTTCGACCTCTTCCCCACCATCTCTTCACGGGATTGTTATACTTTATCAAAATGTCCTTAAAAATGAGCTTGTGTGTATTGGATGCTCTTTTGTAGAAGGATATAATGATGGGTTCAAATGGACCATAAATCAAGCTATTTGTTTTTTTTCTCTATCATTAATTATTACATACCGATTTTGAAGATTGGATTGCAAACTGTTTCTACTTTTTTGTGAATCATGAAATAAGGCAGACTATGTGTGTAAAGTAGAGGATGATGATGCTCTGGTGTTGAGGTGAGCAGTGCGACCAGTGTTTGCTTTATTCACGCCCTTTTTTCATCCATGAGAGAGCATGAGTGATCATCAACAGTCTCAATCATTATCGTCTTCATCATTCATGCAGAAGTCATCAATAACCCAACAGAGTTCACAAAAGAAGACAATGGCGAATTAATTTTTATATTTGAATGTAAGACGTAGCCCCTCGTAAGAAGATAGAGGAGAAAAACGTCTTGGCCACCATTTTCCATTTTATATTGTGCCTAGTCGACAAAATCCTCCACCACTTTTGACTCACTTTATTATGATGCATAATGCATATCATAATCGACAATGATCCCGCGAGAGTCGTGATCATTCCATAATCATGTTAATGATGTATGTGCTTACGTACCAGAGTCGTTTGCTATGGTCATCTCTCTCTTGAAAAAATAAAATCTCTCAGTGATTGAGACGCAAAGGAGAGAGGAGACAATTCGTTTAAGAAATGTAGACACATTGTCAATATCCTCGTGTGGATTCAAGCCGCATGCCAATTTTCACCGTGGTCGTCAATCAAACATTCTTGAAAAAATATTTACTATATATATCTCTATAAATAATTTTTTCCTATTTAAAAGCAAATCACCACTTTTGATTTATGAGATGATTTGGATTGTTTAGAATTCTAGAATAAATCATCACATCTACAAATAAACTGATCTCGTTTTTTTCTTCACAATTGGCTGTGCATATATCCCTCGGAGCGAAATCAATATTGGGATATTCATCAAAATTAATTATTTATTAGCATATTTATTTATTTTAACGAAACAAAAGCTCCTAATGGAATTTATCTCTTGAATAATAGCGAGCTATGCCGCAAGCTCCCTCGAAAACTTCACTTTGATTGGCTCTTTCAATTTTTGTCTGCTTTTGTTTTTCCTCTCTTGTGATGCATTGCCTGACATGTGTATAATTAGTGCGCTTTTATGAACGACGGATGCTCATGAAATACGTAGTAAAGGCATTTAGTGCCGCAATTACTAATACGTTTACATACATCCTTATCTCATGTATTCCCTTAAACTAAAATGAAATTAAGGATAACGGTAAAAAATAATATTGAATTGATTGCTTATTTACTCTCTTGTATACACGCCCATTTTTAACAAAAATTGTTTCAATCCTGTTCAAAATATTGAGTTAAGGAAATGCACGAGAGGAATAGCTGCTAAATGCATTCCCTCCAACACGCTGTATTACAGAATATGATGATATACATCACCTTTTTGTGAATAGCTTACGCACGATTTCATAATTATGATAGTTTGTACGTGGCAAAAACACAAAGATACAAGCTGAGATTTGCTCTAATTAATGCATGATTTATCGCCAACTTCACCTCGCAGTACAAAACTAAATAGTGTACAATTTGAAAAGGTAGCTGTGTAATCGCTACATGACGGCTCTTCTCTTGTGAGCATCATCATAATCTATCCTTTTTTTCTTCCTTTATTTTTTCCATCTTCTAATGTCCATAAGGCATATTGGAGATCAAGATGCGAGAGAAAAAAAACAACAAATCAAAGTAATTAATGCGTGTACCTTTTTGTGTTGATCCCTTTCAATTAATTTTGTAGAGATCTCTCGTTGGCTAAGGTGTGCTGAGGCAATTATCACAGGTCGTATATTTTTATTCATTCTCAGGGTTAAGTAAACCAACTCGGTTGTTGGTCCACATTAATATCACGCCTTTGGACAAAGGTGAGTTTGCAAGTGCCTATCACTTTTCTTGACATTTTTTCTCTCTCTCCCTTACTTTTCTTGTCAGACTCGTTGAGTGTTACAGATTATTATTTACTTCCGAATGATACATGACGTGTATGAGATTATCATTCATTTTTTTATACTTTTGTGGGGTTGACAAGTGAAACTTTTTTATTTGCTAGAGTTTCCACCTTTTGATTGATAGGTTGACAATATGTCGGGCGTTGTGGGGCGAGTTGACTTTGGTAATGGATATCTATATCTTGTATGTTTACTCGCTAAAGTAATTACCAAAAGGGATTGAATTTAATTATTGGGTTTTAATTTTGTGCTTGAGTTAGGTGGAGATCAAAATACATTATTAATTATTATTATTCTTTATTGCAGACCTCATAGAACATATGACATGAATGATTTTCTACTCCTTCAGGGTTGAGGTTAGAAAAGAAAAATGATCAAGCAAGATACAATCAATGAGCTTGAGCTGGCTTATGTACATATGTACCTATTTAAAGTCGAGGACTAAACCTTGAATTGTCCCACACGTATGCACAACTATGTTTCTAAAATTCAAAACATCTCAGGAGTTTGCCCACATAATCAAATGTTGTATTTCGACGTTTTTCTAATAATTACTTATGGGTTGCAAATCACTCCTCAAAGTAGATGACATTATCCAACCAGACGTTTAAGTATTGACAGTGTTAGAGTAACAGCAACAATCACTAAATTCCAATTCATAAATAATTTCCCACAATTATCACCCTTTTGCATTGATTGAAATGAAGCAAATCAAATCAATACTGATATGACTGACACTTTAGAAAAGGAATAAAAATCCCACTCCACAGTCCTGCACGCAACACTCGACCAGATTCTCACACCATCAACGGCAACAACGCCAAACCCTCATTTCAGCTCTTGTGGATCATCATGATGAGGTTGAAACACTCAATAAAAAATCGAATATATTGGATTGTATTTTGTGATATTTCATCTCTCTCTCGTCTCACACTCTCACCTCCTTCATCTCAAATTGATTTCCTCTGAGATGATATAATGATAGTGTGGTGGGGTGCAATGGCATCGTGTGTAATCATGCACACATTTCCATATTTTCATATATGCTCAACGAGGCACTTGGTTATTTCTCCCGTTTACACATGTTTGCATGTGAAACAGAGTAAATTAACGAGCAAACACCTTTCCCATTTCAGTTAATCAATTATTTATATTCTCTCTTGCGAAAAAAAAAAGATTGTTTATAGTCAATCATGTCAAGCCCTAAAAATCCTCTTTTTATCTATTCCACCACACTTTGGTGCGTACATAGTTGTGTGTGATTACAATCATTATTATACGGCATGATAATCATAGCTGGATTGTCAGCTCTCTCAACTCTCGGGCAAAACTTGTCTAGAAAAATATTTTTGAGACGGGCCTGGCCTGCCTCTAATCTTAAAACCATACCTGCCAACAACAACAGCCGAGATGGGAAAACGAGGACCAGCACAAGACTTTGATGAAGCAGGACCAACAGAGCAGCCAAGGAGAGAAAAAATGAAAAACAGTTTAGCATCTCTTTTGCTGTGCATTTAACAAGGAGACGGACTCTCTCAAGAAGAGAAGAGATAATAAGCAGCCCATCTTTTTAATCATCATTTTAATAATAATAAATAATCACTTAGCGGTTGTATATGATGATGCTGATGTGATTTGATGTCTGAGTGATTATAATGATGCATGACTACGACTATATGGAAAATTGACTTTGCCTTAATCGAATGGAATATATCTGCATGTGATTTATACCATTTTGACTCTTTTTGGCAGAAAAAATACATACTTTTGTTGCGTTTATCATATATGCATAATATACCTTCGTTGAGACTCTGCCACACACGAAACAAAAGAAATTTATGCTCATAATGAATACCTCCGCTGCGAGATAATAAGAGACCTTTTACCAAAATGAAATGATAAACGATTAAATCGATTACGAGTTTGAGATGAAGCGACATTGCGTGCTATTTCTAATAAGGTGAAAGAAGAAAAAAATTGACAGTTTTGGGAAAAATCGTGGAAGAGCATTGGCGTCATTAGAATTTCAGCTAACCATTGGTTTTGCTAACGTACCTGGACCAAATCGATGAGGAAACAGTCTCGAATGTTTTGCCAACAACCAAGGATACAAAGGGTGTGCAGATGCGGGATGATGATGTGGTGCATGAGGTGGTTGCATCCAAGCCGGAAGTCCAGGATGATGATGTGCTTGAGCGGCAGCGGCGGCTGCAGCCGCAGCAAAGTTCAACATTCCCGGGGGATACGTTGCAAACTGGGGCATTCCATGAGGAGGTGGTGGAGGAGGACCCCCTCCAGGAATCCCTTGATGATGATGACCTTGAGCATGAGGATGATGAAGAATTTCACGGGGACTCATAGGGATTCCTGGAAGCCCAGGCACTCCGATCGGTCTTGACGGAGAATTTGGCAGAGGAGATTTTCTGGTGTCACTGATTTGCGGGGATGGGCTTCTCGACGGATTGTTGGAACTGACTGAGGAACAAGTTGCGGCTCGAGTGTTCAACCCGTTACTACTATTGTTATTATTACCACTACTATTATTATTATTATTATGATGATGATGACTACCGTCCCTATTGTTATTCGTGCTACTACTGCTAATAATACTATTGGTATTGTGATGATTGCTGCTGGGTGGGGACACTATTCCCGGACTGCTGTTCGCAGATGAGCTATTACTCCCTGGAGGAGGGTGATGATGATGGTTGAGGAGAGGATGGTGCAGTTGATGCGGGTGGTGGAGGGGATGATGATGATTCGGGATTGGTGGGCTTGCACTCCCATTACTCCCGTTGTTATTATTGTTGTTGAGGAAGTGCTGATGCAAATGATGATGGTGGAGGTGGTGCGCTAGCGGAGCCATGATCTCACGGGCAGAGCGGTTCAACAAGGCTGCCGTGCTTTTCTCCGAGATCTCTGTAGAAGACGGCTCCGGACTTGGAGTGGCTGAGTGTTGAGTATGCTCCACGGACGAGGCTCGGTGGTGAGATCGGTGGGATTTTGAATTGACAAGGGGGCTCCCATTATCCCTCGCTCCGCCACCACTTCCTCCACCTCCTCCCACGATGGAGTCAATGGAAAAGCCTATTTTTGGCTTGTGAGCAGTTGGGAGTTCAGTCGATGTGGGTGCCAGCGGCATCATAATAATTTTATGTTCAAGACAAGACAATTAAAAAAGAAAGAAAAAGTAACTCTCAATTTGTTTGTTTTTTATACTAGTTCAACGAACCAAATTCCCAGTTTGGACCAACTCCCTTATTATTCATCATACTTTCTAGCAAAGGAGATAGCTGACGATATTTTTTATTTATTGAGATCTGATTCCAAACAAGATGTATGTATTACCAAATTGAACTGTTTTTACGAGTCTTTGTCTTTAATTATGATGAAAACGGATGATTGTGTTGATTCTGTTGTGAAGAAATAATCTTTGAGTTTGGAAGCCGACACGGCAGTTCACAAAACTGTTGATGGTCGATTAATGAAGCAATCACGATAAATACACTAAGCTAACAACCTCTGATCAATACAGAAATCATAATCGCCATTGATAAACCTCCTGATGATCTTTTATTCTTTCGATTGATCATCTGCCGACTTTTGCTTCCTTTCTTCATCTTCCTCTCTGGGACTTTTCCTAAAACCCGAGATCAATATCACGTTTCCCCTGGACCTACTGTCCTTCTCTCAAATAAATAGATAGGGCTCGAGTTGATGAAGTTTTTTTCTCATAACGAGGTCTTTAAACTTGCCTTCTCCTCAAGAATACTAATCGTAATTGATGATTGTTTTTCTTGATAATTAACAAGCTGATTATATTGCTCTCCACAGGAAGCCCAAGCTGTCAAAAATGTTTCAAGCTTTTTGTACAAAGACGAGAGGATTCAATTATTAATTTTCTTTATGGATCCCGAAATAAAGATGAGTCAGCTCAATTCCCTATTTACTCTACGCGCAGCTGCTCCTCGAGAATGTGTAAATGAAGTGGACAGGAAAGAAAATTGAAAATTCCTTTGTCCTCTTCTTCTGATCAGATGATAATTAAGACAGCTCTTCTTCGTTTCTTTCCCCCTTCAACTTGAGACTTGGGAAAATTGCAATCAATTAAGACTGGAGTAGTGATACAGGTTCAGCATACGAATCAGAATTATTCTCTGATTAACCAAGATTGTAACGCTGTACGAAATAATTATTTTAAAATAATTACAGTCTATTTTTCTCAAATTATAATCCCCTTTGTTTACTCAATTAGCTCGAGGTCATGCATTTAATAACAATCAACCGTTTCAACTCACAATTGTGAATGGGCTATATATAATAGCTATCTAGAGACTTGTTTACTTTTCCAAGGGTGAAACCACCCACACACAATTAAACTTTTAATTTAAAATAATTTAATAAAATTAAAACAATCAACACGAGCTAATTGTATTGTTAAATCATTTTTTCTTCCCTTGAGCACTTTATCTCTAATTAAATTAGAAAACAACGTGGAACGAAATCACACCTTTTCCCAGTCACAATCACGCACTCCTCATTATTTCCAAATCCGATTTTTTCTCAACACACGAGAACAAAATTCTCGCTTCAAGTTTATTTTTCACACGTGCACTTCTTGACTCACTCTGTTGTCAATACCAAACAAAACTCCATTCACAAAACTTTTGTCGGCAAACCTTTGAGCTTGAAAACAATCAACAATTCACAAGGAAATTAGCAAAGATAAAACAATCCAGTCTCAATTAGCGCAAGTTATCAGTCAAAGAGTAGCCTCATCACACTCACAATTCATTCAATAAAAATGACAAGAGCAAATTTCAATTCGTCATCCTATTTCGAGTTGACAAGACACACACAAGGACAAATTAGTTTCCTCCAAGAGAGATCACAAGTGACTGAGAGATGCTGGCAAGTAGCAAGTAGCTCTTGTCATGTCGTCTCAACAAAGTTACTTGCACATATCCCTTCCATATCCTCACAACGTGTGCGCTTTATGTGTGAATGAGAGCGATTTAATGTCAATTAACTCCACGTTATTTTCCTTGTAATGAGCTAGCTATTTGGAGTAAATTTGTGAGCTTGTGTGGAGATGTGGACGGGAATCTGTGTACAGGAAAATATCCAGTTTTTTATGAGTCTCACGTACATTTGCTCAAAAGGCAATAATAATGTGGTGTGTTGTGTGTGCTAGCCCTATTTTATGGCTTTAACTACTTCTCCCTCGTTATCGCATAAAGGAGATGGTGAGCAACGACAGAGAGATTTTCCAAAGTTTGATGCAACTCCGTCTCACTGAACCACTGGCTAACCAATGAACCTGTGACTCGCTCCTGCAACTTGCTAAACCAACCAAGTCAACTTTTTCCCCAAAAAGGAGCTCCTCTCTCACAAGAGCAGAGAGCTAGAGCATGCAGTCAAGTAAACAAAAACCGGGCACACAACACACAAGCATGAGAGAATCTCATGAGCAAAGTTGGGATTATCCGAGACAAGTACGGTATGGTTTACACAGCGGTTGCTCCTGTGGTCGACTTGTAATCTATCCGTGTGTGTGTGTCTTTCCTACTAATCCTTAATGTATATAATAATCTTGTGTGTGTTTGGGATCGTGTTTGTGCAAGGGAGAGAGATCAAGTGTTTCGCCTGTCAAGAGAGCTTACACATTGAGAAATATGTAGAGAGGTGAGTTTCGTGGAGAGCAGGTAGGTACAAAGGCTGGAAGCACACAACAATCCAATGCTCACAAAGTAACTAATGCGTTACAAACCAGAAAATTGTGTGTGAAGCGATTGACTTGCCAGAGTGAGCCAGTTGCTCTGAACAAGACGAGACGAGTGAGTTGTGAGAGTTATTAGACCATTTTTAATTTCTTCTCTTGTCTGCCCCTTGCTAAGCTGTGATGA
Source organism: Sinodicranocentrus sp. ZH6 (assembly GCA_027743935.1). Lineage (NCBI taxonomy): Eukaryota > Metazoa > Arthropoda > Collembola > Entomobryomorpha > Entomobryidae > Sinodicranocentrus > Sinodicranocentrus sp. ZH6. The sequence continues at coordinate 15,559 of JAHZNA010003875.1, read as the reverse complement.
GTTACATAAACCTGGATTCCTCTTCCGCCTAGGGTTTTGATATTTTTTACAATACAATAAACGATTTACAATTCAGCTATTTATAGAGTTTTATTTACTTAAAAGTCAAATGTAAGTTAATATTTCGTTGTAAGAGCCATTATTGTTACAGATTCTGAGCTTTAGTAAGGAAGAAAACAGCTTCAAGAAGCAACTACTACGAAAATTTTGATAACATTATCATCAGGATTATTCATAAGGATTTTCCCGAAACTATTAAAACGGCTCCCTCTGCATAAAATGTGCGATGCACTCATGCATTTTGATCCAAGCCACTTGAAGCAGCATTTGAAATTCCGCTTGCATCCTTTCCTTCTGCATCCTCATTCAGATCCAAGCCGATTGTTATACATGCAGAGAGGGAAAAAGGCCGTAACAAACAGGCAGAGGAGGACCTTTGTAACCTGATCGAGGCGGAGTGAGTCGATTAGCGAGACTCCGCCTGGCATAACTTTTCCTAACATTGCCACACTCAAACACACACACAAAGACATGAGCTGCCATCCAAAAGGGAACAAGATTGGAACGAAAGCACACAATCTCAAATACACTTTCCTCATGTATAAATTCCCTACCAACGAGAAAAAAACTAGTACCATCCCCTACAAAGTTTTTTTCCTGCTGTTTTGAAACTCACACTCATATTCTCCACCAAGACACATGCTACTACATTTTGTGTATGTTACAATCAGAGGATCATAAGAAGCTCGTTCTCAACACATTATTATTGTGCACTTTATTACACTCTTTTTTCACACACTGGCAACATCAACCAAAAATCTTCATTCTGGCTGCGTACTAGATTGTGTTCAAGTAGTGCCATTATTGCCATATTCGCTCAAGCTACCACTTCTCCTACTCCCACAAAAACTCATTTTCTTATATACATCCATTTTTCGTCAAACAAGCTTTTGGCATTATCAACTTGATAATTATATCCTATTTTTCGTGTTCATCCTCTCAAATTCGTCTTGTGTGTCGGAGTTGATTTCTTTCTTCGCACTTTATTCGCCTCCTCTCTCTCTCATTCTCTGTGAAAAGAAGCTATCATTACATTACCCCATAGAGTGTGAGTTGCACAGTTTTCCTTCAGTCTTGACTTCACTCTCTCTATCATCATCATCAGTCTTCATCTGATACGTTCGCCCACCTTCTTACCACTTTCCTTCCTTCCTTCCGAATTAAAAAACTGCTACTCCTTCCCAACCCAATTATCTATTGGCACATTTCTAACCAGCCACACAACCTTATAGACGTGTGCTTTTTTTCTTTTCAAGGGAAATCTGGTTTTCCCAAATGATACAGCTTATGTCTGGGCTCATTTATAAATAGCATTCCAATTTACATGCAAATGACACGAGTGTTCCATCCAGCTGCTACAATCCATTTAATTCAACCATAATCTTCGAGCTGCACAACTTGTAACAAAACCAAAGGGGAATTTATCAACTGCAATGTTGCATACTTACATACTTTTTTTTATCCCTCTCCGCAAAAAAAATAAAGAATGCAGATGTGTGAATTATGAGGAGAAACCAGTGGGGCTGTCAAATACACTCGTAATTTTTAAAATGGAAAAAGTACACCATTTTTGTATACACTCTCCCTGCTTCCTACAGAGTGGATAATAATAATAATAATCCCCATGTAATATTTTTTGTAAAGTTTTTTTTGTGTTCCTAAATAAAAATGTAAATGTGAATGTTTTCGCAGCCCTAGCTTGCTGTCCAAAAGCTTAATAGACTCATTCACACCTCAACGAGCTAGCAATATGGACATGATTATCTCACGCCGCAACACTATTTTATTTAGTAAACGCTAGAAAACCAACTGGGAAATAGTCAACGAACACACGCACACCCATCCTCCACAACAGCACAAAAGGGAGGAAAAGAAATCTGAGCAAAAAACGTTTCATTCCCTTGTATAGCCTTGACGAAACAAGGGGAGAAGCCATTTATGATATAAAATCTATGAATGGCTCACTGATTATCTCGGTTATTATTGCAACCTGGGTGAGAGATTCAAATAGTGTGAGATTCTGTGTGTCTCTTTATCCCCTTCAGGGAAAAAGTAAAAATGAAAAGGATTTTTTTTTCATTCCGCTCATTCATCATTTCACAATTTTTATTCCTTTCAATGGACATATAAGGAAGGGGATTTTTGATCCCGAGAAAAAATAAATGGTTTCGCTTGCTCCGAAAAGGAATGATAGTCGTTAGCTGAACAAAACCTTTTAAAAAAATTCGTATGCCTCTTTTCATTTTCCAAATTGAATAATCATGTTGATCACAGAGAATCACCTAATAGGAATAATAATAACATGGAGGGATAATATTTTTTCAGCTTCACACAGACAATCCCATATTCCCAATCCCCTCACTCACAAGCACACATACACATATTTATGCAATATTCATCGCTTTTCACTCCTTTTTCGACGGGACTGGATTACTCTCGAGACGGTGTGGACTAGTGTGGAGTGTTATAATAAGGTGGTGTGGTGGAAAACGAAATGGAATAATATTCCGAGTACTGTTATTATATACTTTCCTCTTATGATTATCATTATTTAGTATTATCCGCCATGTATACGCTATAAACTAGCGTCAATAATGCGTAACCGTTGTTGCGTCCTCAAGAGAAAAACATGGTTTGATATGATGATGCTATGGATTTATCAAATGGAGAGATCTACCAACAACCCTTATTATTAAGTATCACCCGTCATCTTTGTCGTTATTACTGATATTACCAGACATAACTCATCCCTTTTATTATACACAATAGGAGAATAACATGATATATAATTTCTCTCAGCACCAATCCAAAATTCAAACTTGTTATTTATAAGGAGACAAGATTTTTTGCTTCTTCAAATGGAGCAAACCTCAACGTCACTTTGGATCAACATTTATTATTTATTTCGGATGGATATTATGTAGTTCAGTTCAGATTGGGATTAGTTGGATGGAGGCGGGCGAGAAATTAAAATTGAGATTTGCTTTCTTTGTAAAATGTTTAAATATTAATCCGTGATGCAAAAGAGAAAGAATCTCCTATTCCCCCGATTCACTTATCCACTTAATGAATAATTATTAATAACCTTTCATGCTAACCACATTTATTTTTCCAACGCATAAATGCAGATAATCCAACTAAACTTGTACACTATCTTGCTAATGTAATAATAATTTTTTGACGCCGTTTAAACTGTTAAAGTTTATACCCTCTACATGTTCAGAAATAAACACAAAATCTTTCCGTGATGATGCCAATTGACTTGCATCAAAATCAAAATAATCCAACATTTTTCTCTTCTCATCCCACGTTGGCTGCTTTCTATTGGTTCAAGCCAATAAGCATAAATTGATGGGGAAATACCCCATAACTCTTGAGCTGTGACAAGGGAAGCAAGCAAATAAGCGATATTATCTTTGAAAGAATGGTAAATATTGATTGCTTGTTTCCTATCATAATTTTCATCTTTAGCTCGTACACAAAACCGCATATAAACTCAAAGATATCATTATGACATGAGCATATTTGATAACACAAAGTAACACAACCTCTCGCATTCAACCATAATGTAAACTAAAAGAATGGACCTATTATACTACGTGTAAAACCTTTCCTCAAAAAATATTCCACCATTTAGCACTTCATTTGCAAATGATTTACGAGCTGACAAGTAAATAAGCGTTATAACCGTTTTTCCACTCGGGGGATAATTGGAATGCATTGAGAAGCTCCACTCTCTACCCACATACAACATACAACCCCGATCATTTCAAATGAAGATTATTTCAAGATGGAAAGCGATCATGATCATGTCCCATCCTGCTTTCTTATTTTTACCCTTTTCACATATGCAAACAAGTGAGTGAAGCTTCTATAATCGATTTCAGCTTATTGGCTATTTGTAAGAGGCACGTTGTTTGGAACATTATATTATTATTATTGTTATTATTATTAGCTCGTCAGCGTGCTTCGAGGATAGCTCATGACGTTGTCTTTTCTGTCTGTGAGTCTGTTTTGCTTATTTTGTTGGAATACTGTTCGAAAAACTGTACACAGAAGCGATACTACAGTGCTCTGCTTTTAATTACGAATATCTTCTACTTAACTTGTTACAACGAACCTACAGCTAATATTGTTTTCAAGCTTTAAAAAGAATCTTTTTTGATGACGTTTAAATTCGTGATAACTTCAACCAATGTCATTTTTCCGTTTTAAGGTAAAATAATTTAGCCATCAATTCAAAAAGAAAGGTAACCACGTTGTTTGAATAGTAGCCTATGCGCTTCTTTAGTTAATTTTCCAAAGGGTTTAATTCCAACTTCTTTGCATAACCTTTACAATTTTTGTGATCTTTTGGGGATTATTGCTTGAAGCGAGAGAAATGTAATATCCACACTCTGGTAACGAATCTCTGTTTTTAGGAGAGATTCACAAGCGCATTCTCTCAAACGTTTTCCCATTATGGATACGTCACTCATGGAGCAATTTTCGAATGCAGAAAAAACACAAGACGTGCTCACGGGTTGCATTAGTATTCACTAAAGTGGCTGGTGTTGAATGAGGTGTCAGCAATAAAACCAATTGTTATTATTACGTAAATTTATGACATTGCTTCGTTAATTTCCTTTAAGATGGGAGGCGATAAAGAAAATTGTGAAAAATAAGTACACGCCAGTACACACCACCGTATTCAAACATTCTTTTCAGTTTCCTCTCATCTCATGTTTGAACAACAAAATCTCTGCTATTCCGTCCGTCTCTTCTCAACCCTTCCCTCCATTTGCATTTACTTTCCTGTCGAGAAAATTACGAGCTGGTGAAAAAGATTTCGATCAGATCATCGATACCATTTCCTCTACCCTCATTCATATGCATATTACGAGGAGGGAGAAGAGAATCAAATAAAAAACACTTTTTTTCTTCCTTTTTTACTGAGGATGCTAACCGATCTTGACAATTTGATGCGTGTCATGTTGTCGGTGAGGAAATCGGTCTACTTTTTTACGACCAGGGATACCATTTTGTTTCTAATTTTATATTCATTCATTCTCGGCCTATATCAAGATTCTCATTATTTCATTACACTTTATTTCCCAAAGAAGCGACAAAACGCACACAAAAGGGTATCTGGTGTGGGGTCAATCGAAACTGACCAAAAACAAATTACCATTTTCCGTTAGCCCACTTCTCATTCAAAGCAAGCACAGCCCAGTGCTCATCCTTCTTTTTCCGAAACTCATTAACTTTCATTGTCCTTTGTGAGTTTATGCTCGGTGGAGCGGAGCACAGGGCTAAAAGCTAAAAGTCATTATATCCATTAGTAACTTCCTCGCGGTGAGAACCGACTATGGACACAACCTACCACGATCACATGACACACATGCTTTGATCATTTTATCCCTCATCACCACCATGATTACCTCTCCTGATAAAAGCTCTCTATCAAGATGACCACGTCGATATCACTCTCTCACTTTGACCATAACGCCAAATGAAAGACCCTTTCCCCAACATTTCTCAAGTGTTTTCGGAAGCAAAAGCAGGATTGAAAGGTCCTCAACACACGACGCAAAGCTATATCCTCATTTTCATTCTCCTGCCCTCATCCTATTTTCATGGGATGGTCAAGCTTGAGAAAACAAACAGCTGCCGAAAAGCTCTTGAAATAATTATGAGATCCGCTGCCTTCTCTTTGGAGAGTGGACAGTTTTTCCAAGCCGTTATGCCGAAAAGGGGATTAATAATTCTTCATTATGTAAAAATGCCGAGGGAAAAGTACCAGGTGACTCTTCTGTGCTCACTCTTTTTCTCTCTCCACTCACCACAGTAGTCGCTCATGGTGAGGCTAATGAATAAATGAGCTTTTAGGTAGCTACACATTTATTTAACATGACAAGACTCAAAAACATCGACTCTGGAAAGATGGTTAACTTTACCCTATCGCTCTTTTGTAAATGTTTAAAGGTTAAATGTATGCAATGGTTGGGATAATGATGATGATAAGCCATCATCAGCAACATCATCAATAACAAAAGGAAAAGACCACAAAAGGCAGTAATCAAGATGAGGGTAAAGACGAGAGAGGGATGGCAAGCAGACAATAATGTTTTCTTGGCTACTCTTTCTTGTAATGTCTTTTGTCTTCTTGTCCCCCTCACAAAAGACTTGAGTGTTGAGGAAGACACACACACAACAAGAGAGAAAAAGGTAAAAAGTTTTTCCTCATCATTCTCTGCCCCGTCTTGTATGCATTCATCATCAACAAAATGCAAAAAAAACACTCCAGCAGGGGAAACAACTCGGGGTTCAACAAAGTGTGCTATGAAACAACATAAATTAGAAAGAGAGTCAACAGGCTAAAAGAAAAAAACTGTTCTTGCTCTACGGGACATATATAGTTTGTAGCTGTTTCAAAAACCCCTTTGTAGGAATCGTGGAAAAAATTCCTTTTCTTAGACAGTTTAGCTCATCATTTGTCATACGGTAATAAGATGGGATACGACAAGTAAGCAGGTAAGGGCTAATAGTTAGTTTAGAAAAGAGATGTGTAACTTGTGGAGCTCTTTTCTTGACACAAAAATGATCATATTTTTTCCGAAATGCTCAGTTATTATGGATGTGAGTTGTGAGGTGGATTTAAACCAGGTAGCATGTTGAGGCGACGACGACAGAGAAAATGAGCTGGGAAGAGACACAAAGTTGTGGGGAGTCGACGGGAGGTAATTTTCCGTTGAAGGGATCCACTATTTTCGAATTTGAAAAATTATGTGTTTATAATTACCTTACTTATTTTTAAGCATACAACCACGGATATTGTTATATCTGGATATGTTTAATTTTTCTTCGTGTTCCCAATATTTAAGCATCCATCGTAGTGCTTCATTTTTTTACTTTAATAGGAAAAATATTTAGCGTTAAACCTGCAAAACTTTATCCAAATATGACTTTTCCACTGTTAGCTCCAAACTGCATTAAATTGCTAAATAGATGGTTAAATCAGTGAACTTAACCTAACTTGATTACGTTTATGATTCAAGTTGTCTACTTAACTCATCTTAATTCCAATATATTATCCTCACTTGTTGATATTCAGTTGTCAATCACCCCGTTCTGCACACACGCATCGTTTCATCCTGTCACTCATAAATACTCTTGTTTTTCGCGTAGAAAAAGTCCATGCCGAGAAGAAAAAACGAACCATATTTCATAATCACCTGCCATGAATATTTATCCAAGTCTTGTATGCTGTCAGTCAGCTTCGCAAAATCCCAGCAGATTATTATTTAGTACAATTGGCGAAAAAAGATATCACCACATTTACACACACACACGCACGCCAAGCATCATGTGAACAGCAGTTTTCAGCCACTAATCATCATCATCATAACATACATTATTTTATTGAACATGTCAAAACACTCAATACATTATCACAAGCAGCTACAAACTTTGCTAAAATGTTAGTTGTGGATTTGAGGTGCACAGTAGCAACTCAACTTGCAACCCTTTTCGCACTCTCCATTCTCAACAACAAAAATAAAATGCTCTGATATGATTTAATGACGTGAAGAGTGGCGTCCCAAGTAAGTGACTTGAGAGAGAAAATAATCATTTCTAATTTATCCACCATCACTAAATTACGAGACGACCTGTTCACCTCCAACGAGCAAAATTGTCATGTTTATTGGGTGCTCATATTTCGAATGCTAAATTTCCACACATAAATGCATATCGCTATATTGGAGAAAATCTATATCTTCACATTACATGCATGTTTATTTTTGTGGTCCTTTAAATACACAATTTAGCTCCAGCAATAAAATCCAAAATAAAATGATCTCTTCTCTAATTCCCCAGATAGGCTTTTAGCACCCCAAGAAAAAACCAATTAGTTTCTCAAGGATGTCAAGACTGTTGGAGTGAAATGTGAGGATTGCATATTTCCCTTTGTTTTTCATCAACCTCTCACACAAGTCGAGACACACCTCCTCCCGTGATAAGTGAATGTTATCTTTCAAAGTTGTCTAACATACGACGACACTTTAAACTTGAGACTGTTCAAAAAAATAGACTAGCAATCATACGCGAGTTTCCTCACTGGCTGAGCACACCTGCCCCCTGTAATTAAGCAATTAGTCGCATTATAATACCGTGTAATCATGGTCGACCCAGCTGACACAAAATCTCACCTGTCTCTTCAATGCCATATAGACTTTATGCGCAAAGTTGACAAATCATTTATTTATGATAATGAAGCTGTGAAATTTGATTTGTTTCATATTTACAAAACAATTATTTCTGCTCGTGTTGTCGTGATTTGCTTCTGATATGATTATTAATATTGTTATCATTATTTATGTAGATTGGAGTAAAAACAAGCGACACAAAGAACAGGAGCAGAGTTCCTCGGGCAAAATAAATTGTTCGTTAAATAAATCACTCTCTCGTGTGATTATTTTCACGCTATGAGTCAACTTTTTTTGACGAGAATAATTGTAAAATCTAATTTTCCAACAACTAACGCAAACGACCCACCAAAGCCAGTTATTAGTTTACGAGGATTATATTGCCAATTTAATTTGCATCATAATAAATACGTACGCACACAACTCATATCCTCATTTACGATTTTCTTATTTCCTTGAGTAAAATAAAAATATGATAATGGAATTAATAAGCGAATCTAATACATAAGTCATGTGTGTCCGCCTTTCATCCTTTCAACTTGGACGAACTGAACTCCACTCATCATCGTAACTTTTGAGTGTTCATTAAAATTCATGATGTAAAATTAATGTAACTTTTCACATTATGATATGATGATCGAGTCTAAACTTGTTACGACTACAAACATGATTTTAATTAATTAGTGCACGCTTCAACAACATGCGAAAGAGAAGAGCTATTAATGCGAGCCTTGTTAAACAATATAACGCAAAAAAAAGTTTCAACTTTGGAAAATGCATAGGGATGCCCGCTGTAACAGGTCATAAATTACTCGTCAAGAATTTAATGATTTTTTCTTCCTTTGTTGCATTTTTTCTTGACGTTTTGCAAACATGAGAAGGTGTGCGGAGGAATGCTTCCTTTTTCAGCAGATCTTAACCAATGGCTGTCCGAATTCTCTTTTGTAATGATGATGATCAAGCATCTAAAACGTTTAATCATCCCTTCCACATCCTCAATTAATTTGAGAGAAAAAAAAGTTATTTAATTGATATTGAAAATTATTTGGAATCAAAACTAAATCTGACTTGGGATCATAAATTACGGAGATAATGGACTAGATCTTTTTCTCTGAGAGAGAAGACTACTAAACATGTTATTCACATGTGTATAAAGAGGAGATTATAAGACATGACTTGGTTTTACTTTACATGCATACTTTACGATAAAATATATGGGATGCCCGACATTCTTTTGAGGCAAGAATTACTGCTCTAGAATAAAGAAATATGCTCACTCAATTCAATATCTTTGCGTGAATTTGCACCTACCACATTTCTGACATCCTAAATATATACATTTCACGTAGCTCTTTAGGTATATTTATAATCAGAATCTCATGAGCACAATATAACAATATACTTTTAATCTCTGGGGAAAGGAGGTATTTTCAGAGAAAAAAGCAAACTTTTTTTTTCTTCTTTTCTTTACAAAAAATATACTCTTGTGCAGATTGCCAACACTACTTTTTCTGATTCACAACTCGTTCCTCTCCTACTAATGAGGTGACTTGGTGTAATTTATTATGCTTTATCAGCAACTTCCATCATCGTCTTGTAAAAGGAAAAATATACACAGAGTAATAAATATCAGGGTTGTATGTGCATATCGTAAAAGAAGAAATGCTTACATAATAACAATATTATAGCCCGACTTCTGTCCAATAACAATTATGCAAGTGTGTGTAGAGAAAATAGTCTGGAATTTTTGTTAGCCTTGAGTAATAAATTGCCAATAATGTTAGCTCATTTACTACAGCATATTATTTCATGCTTTTCTCAGATTCCGGATTATCACAACACCCCATCTTTCAAATTGGCATTTATCAACTCCACTAATCAATATGTTTTATGATGATACAGGCTTAACTTTCCTGACTGTATTTTAGCACACCAACTAGAACATTTTTTATGAGCAATAACAAAAATCTAATATTCATGACAGTGACAACTGGTCACAGGTGGAAACACACATATTATTCTCTTGTTCCAGGGAAAGCGTCTTTACCACCAGCCAAAAAGAAATATCCTTGTAATTAACTACCCATTGGAAAAATAATCTACAAGCGAAAAAACTACAACTTATCTCTCTACTCTTGTGTCAGTAATTACATCCTTTCCATACTTTATTACTGCAATTATCCTCGCTCTGATATTGTTTTGCCATGTTTGGAATGTGTGGATATGATAAAATGAAACATAAAAATATTTATCTTTACTCCCTCATGTACTAATTCCACCAACCGAAAAGTAAAAGTGGAAAAGAAGGAAAGGCACACAAAAAACCATGCTCTCAAGGAATGTCATCATTTTACAAGACCAAGAACACCACTTCTCAACTACCAAATACCAAATGTGTATATTATCCTATTGCAAAGTAAATATTAACTTTTTGCAGGAATTCAGCAAAGAAGATGAGACTGAGACTGACTGAGGAGGGTGTAGTAGTAAAGGTAGTTCCACTGGTTTTAAAAATGTAATCACTGGTCTTGTCCAAAAAGTGAGTGGAAGCATGATAGTATCTGCCTTCTGTATCTCTCCTTGTTGGCATTGGCATATTTCCTTGTAAAAGTTTGGGAGGTAGGCTGTGTATTACATGCACAATACCAATCTTCCTTTCTTTTTGTGTAGCGTAATCATATCAAATGTACGTATCTTTCTCTTCTCGCTAAATATCCCTTCCACCTCGAACAATTGTTGTTTTCGTTGAGATGGACTAAGGCAGGGATCTTGTTGAAGCGAAGGAAAATACTAAAAGGATATATTTCTTTTTTAACTGGTTATGTATGTTTTTTGAAGGCGAGAGGAGATATTGCTGTGGTGGATAATATGTGATGAGGTGGTATTATATTATGGTCTTGTCCTGTCTCAAGTTCATTTCTCATGTTTGTCTAGTGTGTAATAGGACGTGCTCCTTTTCGTAATTATGAGCTGTTATCTGTGAAACAACCCACAGTCATTAGTCATAGTCATGAGCTATAGTTTTACCGCTTGTCACTGTCAACCCCTTCTCCATTTTTTGTCGTCGTCATCCGTCCTAATGTCGTTTTCAGTTTGCTTTACCAAAACCTGATATGCTTATAACAAATAATATGCAACTCTGGCAAAAATCCGCACAGGAATGTCAGTACACAGATTAGGAGCATTTTGTAAGAGTTGGAAAAGATGTAAAAAATAAATGTCCATAATAATGTTGGAATATATAGGAATGGGTGATAAGCCATTGGATTTGCGAAAAGGAAAAAAGTTTGATGGTGTTATTTCATGTCCACAATTTTTATGACTCCAACTCACCTGTCTTGTCATTTTGCTTTTATGGGGTTGGAAAATTGGTATTTTTGGCCATGTCAAATGTGTTGTTTGATGGTGAGCAGTAGCAATGAGCAAGTTGGGGAGGTAATTAATCAAGAAAAAATCAACTGTCATCGGAGACGGTTCACTTGTAGGTTTAAATGGGCATATGGGCAATGATTACATTTTTATTTTATTGTTAGTTGGAACCTTCCCAACAATCCCAACACCAATTTTGATTTTGTTGTGGTCTTTGTTTTCTTGAATAATTAATTTGAGAGAAGCCCCATTTTCCCAGAAGCAGCAAGTCACAAAAAATCTGACTGTTCTGGTTGTCTACTTTTGTGGTTCACAAAAGGGGTTTTCTACAAACTATGTAATGCATCAATGTATCTTTTGCGTGCGGTGGAATTAAAAGACTGGATGGGCATCTGGTGGTGCCAAATGCACAAGCTTGGAGGGGCTCCGTTTCACCTTTAGAAACCGGCAGTTTGTCGAGTTTGAATTTGTTTTATTTACAGATTGTACATAGTACATACATCAATGACATCCCTATGTCGGCATAAAAAAACATTCACAAATGTGCATTACTTCCGGCAGTTTTAGTTTGCAAATATTTTAAGTTTAATTACAATAAGCTAGCCATATTTAATGGACTTACTAAATGCAGTTTTCACCACCACCTCATTGTAGCCGTGTGTTCAACTTGAACGTCATTGTGGAGTTTTGGTAAAATATTAACTACTTGTTTTCGGTAGATATGATATTAAGCATACTCAAGTTGTAAATGTGTGAAAATATTAATCACAGGTAACGGTAACCGTTATCCCTTCTCAACATGGACATGGATGACGACGGAGTGACAGATCCGACTGCAGAATTCGGAGAATTGTTTGAAGGTCAAACAGTGACGTTCGAGTCGGATCTTGGAGTACACTCTGATGATGTGCTTGGTGCGATGGGACACGATTCTAGTCACCATCATCGAACACATCATCCTTCAGATCATGACATTCTGTCTGCCAACATTCAACCCTTTGTGCCTGATGACTACCTTCAGCATCATCATCAGCATATCGTTATCGACAGTGAAAATTCAGAATATATGGTGCCTATTGGAGACATCGCTGGTCTGGAAGGAGACGTCGCTCAGCACCAACATGGTCTTCAACAAATTTACATTCATCATTCTGATCAAGAGCAGCAGATGCAGGATGTTCATGGCAATGCCATTTCCTACGAATTTGCTCAAGTTATGGAGGAAATGAACCAGCCACCAGCAGTGCCTTTGGTGGAGGAAGTGGAACAGGAAGAGGAAGGGCCTAAAGTCAAGCAAAAGGTTAACGTTTTAAAGGATGTTGTGTACTTTACTCAGGAAAATATGAAACGATACTTAAAACAACGAGGCTTCAAACTGGTATGTTGAATTATCACTTTATGATTTAGAAGACCAAATCATTATTGATTACCAAAGCTTGCATACCATTATTATAAAATTCCAGAAAGGGATGGATCCCCAAGCGCAGACAATTAGTAAAACCGTTTTAGCTCTTACTGCAGAAGCTGAAATTTCCAAAGCGGGCTCTAGAATTGTCTCTAGTGGATCAAAGTTCGAGAACGAATACATAATACAAGAAGTGGAAAGGTACGTTCAACGTTGAGAAAATTGCAATGATCAGTGCTCTCATTTATTAATAAAGGCTCATAGTGCCATTGCTTACTTTTTGCATAGGTTTTGGAAATTTTACTTGTTAGTAAAATCGAAAAGTCTAATAATGTCACTGGAATTGGTACCATTTTTGATGCCAATGCTTCTACACTTTTACTTCCAAACCATGTTCGCTGGAGCATTCCTTGTCACGCGTCGAATATGTGTGGACTTTGGGAAAAAGTTTTTATTGGAAGAAAAGATCCAGGAAAATTATGATAAACTTGTCTCCATCATGAAAATTAACTCACTGGAAATGCTTAAGGTTTGTGCCTAATCCAATCTCTGGAATATGTTGTGCTTAAACAAATTAAGAGCGAAAATGTTCTTCATTATGCGTAGGCGGATGTCAACTTAATGTCGTTAGCCGTTCGGCCGTATGACTTTGTCTTGAGCGAACTGACTTTAGTCCAACTACGGCGCTTCCTGTCAAAGTCGACGCAACCTATTCTTATCCATTTATTTACTGAGAGATTTAATATTAGAATTAGAGAATCTAAGGCGCTTTTCGAGAATATAGACTGGGACACTTTGTTGGATTCAGAAGAGTCTGACAAATCTGATGATGATGACGAGGAGGAGAACGAACGTGTTAATGCTGACGTGTCGCAGGATGCTTCAGTAATGGCAGCTGGAAAACATGCAAACGTTAAAGATGTGATATATCAATTGCGAGACAGTGTAACGGCCAATCTTCCCGCTATTTCCGTTTACACTACGAGTGATACGTAAGTTTCTCTCAAATTGATTTAAAAAACCTTTCTCGTCATATAATTCATTTTAAACATATTTATTTACAGTCCAGTTTGCGGTGCTATTTCCAAGAAAGGCACATTAATAGCGTATGGACTATTAGAAGCTGGAATACGAATTTGTCCAGTTGAAAATGCAAGAGATGTGGAGAAATGCATGGACATTCCAGTATCGGAAGCGGATTTAGCTGGTATAAAATATTGTGGAGGTCATTCCGGCACAGTTTCTGGAGTGCATTTCCATCCCAAAACGAAATTGCTCTTTTCCACTGGCCAAGATAGTTTAATGAGAGTATGGGACTTAAATCTGGAGAACCCTGGATGCAGAGCTATCTACAGGTAAGCCTTTTCCTAACCTACTTTTCATCTTATCGCATGGCGAAACCTTTTGTTATTTTACAAAACACCAACTGGTTTTTCTCTGTTTGCAGAGGTCACACTGGTCCAATTTGGAAATTAGACATTCCCGACTCTGGCTCTTTAATAGCGACAGCAGGATTTGACACAACTGCGCGGATATTTGTGCCTGAAAGAACAGAATTTGTTCGGATAATGGTTGGCCACTATTTTGGCGTGAATGTAAGTGCACTAAAATGTTTCTCGCAACGTATAATTCAGTTCAGAACTAACGGCTCCTTTTGCTTTGCAGACGGTAAAATTCCATCCTAACGAAGCATACATAGCTACCGGTTCTGTGGATAAATCTGTTCGACTATGGTCAGTCAATGATGGAAACTTGGTTAGAATGTTTACCGGCGCCGCTGGTTCCATAAATGCTGTTGCTTATCATGACAGTGGAAAATACCTAGCTGGAGCAGGTACTCTTCGTCTTAATATTCCTTACACCCTAATGAATTCAATCACTCATTTATGTAAGCATATTATTATGTTCTGTTCTTCCATTGCTCATTTTTTCAGGGGAAGAGGGTAAAATCTTTATCTGGGATTTAGCAGAAGGTGAGGTGATCGTTGTGCTAGACTCCATTCCCAACTGTAGGGATTTAATCTTCAACGGAAATCAACTAACTGCCTGCTTTAGAAATGGAATCCTCCAGATTTTCAACTTGCAAACAACTCTCGGCGGACCTGAAATTGTTGAAGAGGATGAATCCCCATCCTCCGTATTTCTTCCATTCACCACACAATGCTTTGCAAGCTCACTCTTTAAAGTATTCTACAAAGACCCTGGAATGCTCTACTGCTTAGGGTCAGATCTCGTCTGTGAAGAACCTGAAGAACCTGAAAACTATGAAGAAAGTGAGAATCCTAGTAGCGACAACGGTACCCATTCAGACATCAACGCTACAATTTTGCATCAAGTACTTCAAAATCAAATGGAAACTGATGGTGGTGGTGAATCCAGCAGTGGATGCAGCAGCTGCTGTGGAACTTGCAGCTGTGAAAGCGGGAGTGGGAGTAACGGAAATGAAAGCGGGAGTAATGGAAATGAAAGCGGGAGTAATGGAAATGAAAGCGGGAGTAATGGAAATGAAAGCGGGAGTAATGGAAATGAAAGCGGGAGT
>JAHZNA010003874.1:0-10267 GCA_027743935.1 Sinodicranocentrus sp. ZH6 | reverse complement strand
ATTAGATTCTAGCACCTTTAAGTAGAGTAAAGCCTGATGAAGCCGGCTAGGCTGAAACGCATTCAGTAAATTAATTTTGCTGCTAGAATTTCGTAGCTTAGCTACGATGGCTCTTCTAGTTTCTTATAAGGGGAAATGTAATCCAATACTTGGGATAGATATTCCGTATAAAATACTCATTGCTCCCGCTCCATTTCTGCTGAGCCGGCTACAAACTGAGAATGCATTATACTCACACGGTTTTTTGTTGTATTAAAACCCCCACATGGAAGAAAATAGTCCATAAGGAGAGAAAAAGAGCGGAGTGCGAGTGTAAGGTCAATTGACGGGAAAAAAGAGGGGTATTGAATGAATGAAGGAAATGCTTGTAAAATCCATTGAGAACCCGGTACATACACACATTTCCTTCTTTTATTGTCGGATAACAAGGGAAATGGTATAATTTGGAATGTTAGTTGCACCACAAGAAATGATTTGTGCCGAGAAAGCTCCAGCAAAGAGATGGGCTCACACGTGTAATGTAGTTTTTTTCTAAAGAGAAAGTAAAAGACATTTGCTCTTGGGGAAAAAATGAAGTTGACGCATTCACGCATAGAATTTATATTTCCTAGAGAGAAAAATTCTATTTTTTTCTTTCCTGATTACATCACACACAATATCCTAACGTTTCCGTTTGTAATAGCAATAATGCTTTCTATCTTACGATTAGCTTTCTCCAAAGTGTATTTGCATTTTTGAGCTGGAAATAAGAAAAAAGTCTGTTCGAATGGGAACCCGGATGGAAAGCCAGCTGAAAGTAAGTTTTCTTAGAGAAAGAGAGAGAGAGATACCCTGTCAAAGAGAAAAATCCAAGCCTTTTAAACTTTTCTTTTTCTTTTGTTGAAGAGTGACTGAGAAAGAAGCCTTTTTACTTTCTGGTTTCCCGAAAAAAAGCTTCAAAGCACCTTTCTTCCTCATTCTCACTTTACATCCATGTGTAGTTGTGTGCACACCTTACTTATCCACATGAGAATGTACATAATACATTTACATAAAAAATATAAGGATATTTTCCCCTCCTATTTTTGGTAAAAAAACGGATGAAAAAGTGAAAGAGTGAATAGTAAAAAGTAAAAGTGAGTATGGCTTTTGTGGGTAAAAAATTTACATTTCACAAGAAACCAAGAGAAAAAAGAGAAAAAGAAAGCTTTTCTCTTTTAAAAAATATACTGAGGATGAAGCTCGTATGTATATTTGGGGTTTTAGTTCAGCTTTAAAGGAAAATCGCAGAGACTTCCTGTTCAAAAATGCATGCTTGGAAAAAAGAGAAAACAAGCTCAACTTTTTCTTCCTTCAGCTTTCTAAAAAAATGGATATAGTGAAAGTTAAGGTATTACACCTTTCCTAAATATATGCCACATGCTTGCTTCACTCTCTCCACCAGAGTGAATTTTACTGCATGTGCATATCATTATATAGCTAGAATCCTTCAGCCATGAGTATATTTTTCAAAGGATTTTTTCTCTCTTTTTTTAAAAAGAAAAAAAAATAACTAAAAGAAGAAAACTAGATATAGCTTTTTATTCCATTACACAATATCCAAGAGAAATTGTGAGTGAGGAAACTTCATTTTCAGAACTGTTGCTGACGTATATGTACTTTTGTAAGAGCTTTTCATGTGGCTTCCTCCAATCCTGTTTGCAGAGTATAAGAGAAAAATGTATAGAAAGGGAGGAATTATACGTACTAGGAAACTGGTGGATGGTTAGAATACCTTGTGCATAAATTAGCATTGGGCTACTAATGACGCAGCCAATTTTGAAAAGGTATTATAACGACTAACACACTTTCCTCGACTTTTCAAGAGATACAAATTTTGGGTGGAAACACATTTTCTACCTTGGTGAAACGTGTCCCTTGTAGATTTATTTTGAGAGAATAAGGCAACTCAGAATTCTGTCAGGGAGTCCCCAGAGAGCTGTGGAAAAACTGAAATATATAAATAAATATATTTCATGCATACTTTCTCTCTTGTACTGTTTCCCACAAAGGATCGATTCTAGCAAATCCCGTGTATGCACTGAATTCGATTTCCACTTACTTACTCTTTTCTTTTTGAAGGTTTTCCTTCTCATTTTCAACTCAAGGAAAAAGTATTTTCCCAGAGTATCCTAAACAGGAAGGAAATATCTGCAAAAAATGCTACATGCATTTTGTATGCATACATATGTATTCTAAATATCCTTTGCGAATTCTATGGTTCGTGTGTACAATTCAGAATGAGTGGCTGCCAAACAAAAGCAGGTAGAAAAGTTATACAGTTTTTTTTTCTATCAGAGAACAAGACTTTTTGCCTTGTCTTGGACGGATTTTTATGTATTTTATCACCGCTCTTGTTTCTATACTTTTTTGAGGATGAATACCTTACAAGGGGATTGGGAAATGTGGTAAGTGATTTTGGCAGAGTGACTTGAGTGAAATCCAACCAACTCGAGAAATAGAGAACAATATATTGGATCCAGGGAATGGATCGGATGGGGTTAAGAGGAAAGAGTAATTTTAACTTGACACGTATACATTTCATTTTGTGAGGGACACTTGACAGAATGAAAAATTAATTTTTTCCTAATAGAAATATAACCAGATTTTGTGAACCCTGCTTACGCACAAGTAAAGGTATTTTCCGACAGTGGTATAATATGTGTAGCCATGTATTTCTTTTTGTTACGTATAGAAAGCCACCCCTGGACAATTAATTTCTTCTACAAATTGCTCCCTTCAAGTTTGTATCCTGATGGGCAAGGTTAAAATCCGTTTTCCCTTGAAAACACTTGGGGTACATCTTTGACAGGTTTTACGACGACTTGTCAGTGGAGAGATAATGTCTTTGGCGATTCATCAAGCTTCTTCATCCCTTCCCCTCTCTGCCTTCACCCCTAACAGAATTTTCCCCTTTTTTAATCCACGCCTTTTAAATCTCTTGAAAAATTCGAAAGCTTGACGAACCCGACATGTCCGTTGTATTTCTCTCATCAATCCTACTCCCCTGAAAATGTCCTCCTCTTTTAGAGATTTTTTTTTGAAAATGCAAGCAAAATTAGTGCAAGTGTAGGCATCTTGCTCTCACTCTCCGTGTGCGTACAACGTTTATCCCTTGACAATAATAATAGGAGAATGTAGGGGATGGATGGATCTTTTCTGAAAAAAAATCCAAACTCTGCATATTCCCCTCTTCATTCTCTCCCCTATATTTTACCTACTCAGGGATTACGCCTGGCTAGCGGTGCCCACATTATTCTCCACGTTTTGCTTATTTTTCCTTCTTAGGCACAGTTGGAAATCCCAGATGTGCTTTACCCTTCCTGCCATCGAGGGGATTAGTGGGACTCTCCCATCTTTCCTTTTTGTTATCCATTCTAAATTCTAAATTGTGGCTGGACTTGACCATAACCGACCATCGTTCTTATGCTCTCGTGCCTCTGAATCTTGTTTGGTGTTTTAAAGCTGGAATGGAATGCTTGTTTTAACCACTATTTAAATACTGCCAACTGTTACAATGTGGGATGCAACCCTTGAATCTATCTCATCTGGAGATCTGCTAATGTATATTTTTGATGAGCATCGTCCATACCCGTCAAAATCCCAAAATGCTTGTACTTTTCAATAAAAAGAAAAGTGACAAAAATGGCACACTAGCAATCGGAAATATCTCAACACATTTCATTTTCCCTTTACAGCCACTTCCTTTGCACTCCAGTGACCATCCATCTGAGGAAGAGCCTACGCCCATAATATTTTACTCTGTTGAAATATCTTCTCAACGGTATTCCCTTATCTAGATCACAAACCCACATACCCTCACGGTGCATATATACCTGAAACGGAGATAAAGTGTAGCGGACTCTCGATTATTCCGGCCTTTTTTTCTCTTCTATAAAAAAATCCAATCCTGATCTGCTGACGCATTACAATTTCCCTTCGTCTTTTCCAACTCTCCATGATGTAGTGTACACGAGTTTCAGTAGGGATTTGAGAAGTATAAAGCCTCCCATTAGACACACTATTAGTGCTATTTGAATCACAATTCTTGTAATTCACTTTTTTCCCTTCCTCCAATTCTGGATTGAAGAAGAGTTCGCCGACTCCCACAAATTTTTCCTATTATCTTTCCACTTGTGTGGTACAACTGGAAGGATATATTGGGATCGACGACTTTCTTGTTCATCTTGCATGATCATCATGTGATGAGTCAAGCACAGGATGAAAATGAATCAGTTTGCCAGCAGATTGCCAACTTGATTTTTTCCATATGTACCTTTCTCTTCGTTGAGAAGGTTGTAGTGGATTATAAAAGAAGAAAATGGATAAGATAGAGATAGATTGTGAAAGCGAGAGAGTGCGCCAAGGTAATTAAGTTTTTCTCCTTGCCTTGCTTTTTCCCATGAAAAGCTTTTTTTTATCTGACTTATCACCTCTGGTGCAGAACACACGGATATATAAGTTTGGGATGTGTGCATGAGGGCCTTTTCAAAAGGCAAAAGTCTGAAAATGAGCTTCTTTTCTTTCCCTTTTCTCTGCATTTCAATAATGTAATGTTTTTCCTCTCTTTCGTCTCAAACCCCATTCATTGCCAATTGTAAGTAACGTTGGGAAAAATACGGAGCCGAAGTTGTCGAAGAAAAAAAATCCCTTATCGACTCAACATTCTTCCTAGATTCGTGCGAGGAGAAGAGACAGGGGAAAAAATACATTTTTTCTCAAGCTTCTCTCTCTCTCTCGGCTCCTCCTGCTAATAAGGATATTCAGTTGAGAAAAGGGAAAAAGAGAAAACTCCAAGCTCTTATTTTTTTGGGTGAAAGGCAGAAGAAAGAGTGAAAAACGAGCAAAGATTAGTCACAAGTATTGGGCTGGCTGACAAAAAACGCGTGCGGAGAGAGAAAGATGAAAAGGCGAGGAAATTACAATCGCGGAGAAAAGATGCCTCGCAAAAGCTGGAGGAAACAGGAAAAAAATCTTGTTTCTTTCAGAAAAAAGGATATTACTGATGGTAGAATGCTGACAGAAAAAATACCCAGGATCCTCTCCGTTGCATGTTTTCCTTGCATAGGTACATATTAACATATCTTGTTGACTTCACACGAACTTCCAATGTTTCCAAATGGAGAGGATTATTCACATATATATTTTTCTTCTGAAGAAAGAACCCCCTCTGGTGTGATTGGTATTGGGGAGGAAAACTAAAACAAGATGGTGTCTATTTCAAGACGGATGAGAAAATCGTGCCAAAAAATGATTTTCTATATTGATTACATCTTAAGCTTTGTACACTTCTCGAGGTGTTGATGAGATTTTGGAAATGAATTAGGATTAGTTTCATGCAATGTTTTCCTCCATGTTTTTATCTCCTAATGGAAAAGGATGTCATTGACCGACCGACTATTTCCCTGCATTTCTCTGTCAAAAAAGTGAAAATGAATCGTTGCCCTTAATCGAATCGACGGTTGCGTGCATGCTTTACAGATGAATGAGCCTGGAAAAGCACAAGATTGCATATGAATGAAGAGATGTGATTACTTACAAATAGAATATATGGAATCCTTCCTTGCATCAAATCACAGAAGCATTTTCAACAAATGGGAATTAGTGTAATGGGCTAAATGCTCACATCACTTGGCAATATCTTTGCAACTTTTCATATTACACAAGACATCCATTCATTCATTGAATTTGCGAGAATAAGTGGAAAGGAAAAGTTCCAGTGTTAGATGCATAAAGGAGAAAAAATGGAGTAACTTTTTTTTAGGATTTCTGTTTTTTCTTCTCCTCCTTTGGAATCCAAGTGAAGTGAAAGGCGATAGGAAAAAGAAAAAGGGAAACGCAACAAGACATAATTTTTATCATGACTTGCCCCATTCACAGCACACTACACATTTTTGACTATTGTACAATGGAGAAAGGAAAAAGAAGCTTTTTATTCGGAAGGACAATGCAATCCAGGAATTATCGTGGTTAGCAAAAAGTATTCCAGTCTATTTCCTGTGTGGAGAGCTGAAGAAGAAAACCAAACGGTCTCACAGACATAGATCAAGGATTGATCCTTAATGTCCTTCTTGTTTTTTCTATCTATATCCAATGTGTACACGGATATTATTGGAATGGAGAAATCCGAAACTTTTTCCAGACTCACGAGGAGAAATGCTTCAGAAGCAAGAAAACTGAGAAGGAACTAGAAGAAAAAAGGGAAACTTGTACAATTCAACTTTTTTCTGCTTGAGTTCCCCACATTCAAGAGGATTTTGAGAATTCTACCCGGGTATCATTACCTTTACTCATTTCTTCATGCATCGTATCCAATGCCAAAGAATGGATATGTTCAGAGAAAACAAAAAAATCTCAGATTCAACAACAGGTACACTAGCATAGTATACCGGAACGGAGTCAAAATGAAATGTTTTTCTTCAACTTTTCCCCCAAAAAATATTTTTTGTGGTGCAACTTACGAGAAAGTTAGAGAAGAGAAAAAAGGAGAAAAAGCAAAACTAATATCGAAATGATATCTTTCTTCCAAAAAGTCCGTTCCTTCAATCTACTTATTACCATCAATATTGCTTTTTTCTTCTTGTAAACACACTCGGAAAAGTAGTGCAACTATGAAGATATTACGTTGCATGAGGAGAAGAAAAAATCCCTAGTCAAGATATTATTCTCTGTTTTTCTTTCCTAAGAGTGTGTCTTAACTCATATCTTTGCATTCGCTCTGGGTGTAGTTTCCCTTTTACTTTTTCCCACTTAGTAAATGAAAAGGTGAGAAGTGCACATAAGGAGACGAGGATATACTAACGAACACTGAACATTACTCTGGAGAGCAAGTTTCCCAGATAATTTTCTCTCTCTTTTTTCTTGCAACATCCTTGCAAGTTTTTATCCTGGGGAAGACGAGGGAAAAAATGTGAGAAAGTGCATAACCTATAGGGAAAAAGTATGCGTGTGTGTAGGTATATATGTGAGAATGGATTTCGTCAAGAAACGGAAAAAGGTGTAAAGGGAAAAACCTAAAAGTTTTCAACCCTCTAGGATTTTTTTTTCTGGAAGGAGCCAACAACATCCACACATGGATAGACACAACGAGTGTGATATTATGGATTCTCACTGTTCTGTTAAAAGCCTAAGTCATGTTTCTCACTTTTTTATGACTTTTGCTTGCAATGATGATGCTCCCTGAGAAGGACTCAATACGTAGAGTATTATTTTATATGGGAAGGTAAAGGGAAAAAGTTTGTGTGGCATATCGTCGCAAGTTGTTTTTAGTGAAGTGTATACGCTCATTGTGTACGAGAGGAAGATTTCTTTTTTGAGTCGTTTTTCTGTTACCTTCATCGACACAAGAGTTTTCTTCTTGGAGGCAAGGATGGAAAAGTATTGATTGAGTTTGTGAAGCCGTAAGGGAAGAATTATGAGGAAACTCGATTAAATGAAGTGATTAAAGAGGAGGCTGTAGCTGCCGAGATGTTACTAGTTTCTGAGGAAACAGCTGGTTTCTGATAGAAATGTAGACAAGGCTTCCTTGGAATAGAAAATACTTCCATTGTGATCGCCCTAGGTGGTCTTTAATACATATGTAAGAGCTTTTGTTCTAATTTCTTGTACACTTGTATAAGAAAAAACATCTGATCTAATGTCTTGAAAGGGAAAACTAAAGGTGTACATCTGGTGTGGTAGAGGGAAATTACTTCCGGTCTACCTACATTTCTCAATTTCCATCCATTTCCCTCGTAACCTTGATTGGCATCCTTAGTCCAGAAAGAAATCACCTGAGGAATGGAAAAAGCTTTCTTCAAGCTAGAAATACCTGTCAGCAAAATATGTTCAGTTAGTAGAGCTTCCTTCTTTGAATGGATAGGTACAACTAGCTCCATTAATATTTCATCATTGCATCAACAAGGATATCGATCTTATCAAGATTTTTTGAAAGGGAAACTTCTCCTCGTAACAGTTTTCCCCTTCTGCTTCTCTGCTCTCTCCAATTAATCACTTTTTTCAACTGTGAGAACCCATACGCCTATCGCTCTGGAAGGTGGTGCTAGCGCTCAAGAAAAGTCTTTCAAACGTCAAACTGGATAAAATAAGATAGACATATTCACCTGTGCTCTCTTTCTCACTCCTTCCTCTTTCCCTTATTTATGCAGTACAGAGGGATAAAGAGGGAGAGAAAACTTTCAATCACGCAAATAACATATGTCTGTTTGCATGTCTGGTTGATTCACTCTATTCCCAACTTTAGAAATTCTATACAGAGGTCTTTAGATATATGTGGGTGTTTGTGTATTTTGACTTTTCATTTTTTCCCTTCTTCTTCTCGTTCTCCTTTCCTCTTCCCAAAGAGGGGGGGAGAGAATACGACAAGAGAACAAGTAAATATTTTCTCTGAGGCGACAACTCCTCCAATGATTCCTTGAAGCAATTCAATTTCTTTTTGGCACATGTCATCTTTGAATCGAGTACTGTCTCCATACCAGAATCATCAATATGAGAATAAGAAAAACGTTGACAATATCTTCCAGCTTGCTTTCACTTTATGTAGTTGAGTGAGGGAGGTACACACTTGAAAAGAAAAATCTCATATTACTCAACATTGTATATTGGCTATAAACAAGTTGGCTTGGCCTTTTTGAGAAAACATAATGCTTTTAATACGCCACTGACTCGAATTCTCATACTCAAGTGCACTGAACAATCTTATAACTCGTAATATACTGCACACAAACTCGTCGTCTACTTTTGCATGAATAATGGAAAAAATTTGTCCTCCAGGAGGAAAAAAGGATGAAATGCTCTCCCCTTCACTCCCTTTCTTGACGGGATTGTTGAGAATGAAAGAGGAAGAAAAAATGTGAATTTCTTTGGCAAAAGTCAAAGCACAAGTGTCAAAATAAGCATACATATTTTCTTATGCATATGTGTGTATTTGAATGGGTAAAGAAAAGGGTGAAAAAAAATCAGAGAGAAAGTTTAGCAAAAGAAATATCGGAAGGAAGACAGGAATCTTCTCCAGTGGAAATTGTAATGGCATCGAGGCGAAAGCATTTGTCATCAAAAGAAGGAAATATATTGCTGGAGAAATGCACCCACTCTCAAATATTCAAAAGGAGTGGTAATGTTTCCAGAGTTTTTTTTTCTCTTCTCCTAATGTGAACTGTTGTGCAATTTGTGACAGCGGAGCAGATCCCAAGTTATATATTGTGTATATTTTTACCATAATACATTTCAAATTTCTTCAATCATCATAATCCAAATAAATAATGTAGTTACTGGCACGTACACATCTAGTTGAACTTGCATACAGAAAATCTAGCGCAAGGGAAAAAGGACGGATTTCATACAAGAAAAATATTTTCCCTTGACTTCAAGGAAATGGAAAAGTAAAAGGGATTTTGAATCCGACAATATAAATAAATATCATGAAGCTTCCTGACTTTTTTTCTTCCTTAGCTTCACGTAGCTCACACCATGTCGGGTTACGTGTGTACTTGGAGGACATGATTGAAAAAAGACGCAACAGCGAAAAATACAAGAGCAAGTGGGAAAGAGATGAGAAAGAGTTCAAGAGTGGAAGCAATATAATATGAGTGTATTCCATGTATGATTATATCCAAAAATGGGGATGGGGAAAGGGAAGAATTTTTTTTCAAGGGTTCACAACACAACTCTTGTCGAGTGATAAACGAAGCGACACACTTGTACCAACACATCTGGAATGGAGAGTGTTCAATGTGCTTTACTAGTTTCCTCGTATTCAATACTCTCATCATCATCATATTCATAACAGAGGAGAGAGAGAGAGAGATGTTCTTGCGTTTTTTATTTATTTTGTATTTGAACAAGTGATATAGCACTTTGAAAAATGAGATGTACATATTTTCTGGCTGTTGTGGACTTTTAAATTTATATGATGCTCCTTCTCTCTCTTGCACACTTTTTCCTTCCTTTTTTGGAATGCAAAAGAAGTTGTACATAGTGTGGAGGGAGGGGATATTTTTAAGGCCGTGAGGACAACCGGGATGATGTATTCGGCAAATTTCAAAAGTGGATTTTGCTCCTTCCTCTTTGTCGGAATGGATATTTTAATTCAAATATGATTTTCCTCTGGAGTTTCGACAAGCCAAAATGCTGCGCAGTGAAATGCGACAAAATGGATATATATAGTAATGTATTCAGATCAAGGTTCCTCCTAAATTATAGCAAGGATACACCCGAATTTTGCCGCACTGCCATTGTCTTGATATATGTG
>JAHZNA010003873.1:0-22209 GCA_027743935.1 Sinodicranocentrus sp. ZH6 | reverse complement strand
ACTGCTTCTATTGCTGACATTATATCGTTCCTTGTGTATTGCTTATACCTTTTCCATTCTGGTTTCTGGACCGGGACGTAATTTGCAAGGTTGGTGCCTAATTCAAGAAAAAGAGAGATTACAATTTGACTTTCAGACTTTGTTCAGATTTTTACGTGACGCTGAATTGCGTAAAAGTTATTTTGTATATCGTAAGCATACCGTGTTTGTCTTCTGGATCGTTGCTATACGGAGGATTGTCATCATGACCCTGAAAAATATTAATATTTTTAACTCTCGCGCGACAAAACGTGCAACATGGTGGATGTGTAACATGTTTGATGCGATTTGATGAAATAAAACTGGAAAATGCCGGTCAATAAATGTAAATTGTTATCCATACCTTATCACTATCTACACTTCGAATGGAGTCGTCCATATACTGCTCAGGGGATTCACCACGCAGCTGCTAAAAGGAATTATAAGCAATCTCTATCAGAAATCAGTGCATGCAAATGCGCCACTTTAGTTGCAGCTGCCGTTTAAATTGGATTTCGAAAGCAGACTTTCATGAATCTGGAAGTGACAATGGAATGAGATGAGAGAAAGAGGAGCAGCTTACCTTGTCATTATGCTCAATAGGTCCATTCGACGAAGTATTACTGATGATCGAGTAGTTTATTGATTTTTGATGGAGGGGTGCAGACAGAGGTGGTGTTTGTGATGGTGGTTCTGCATTATGTTGGAGTGAAGTGTGGCCCAGCACTGTTCTAAGAATAGGTGTATCTTTGTTTGGCCCCAAGTATTTCTTCTTTTTCAGAGGAACAGGCTCATTCTGTGTGTTGTCATAGCCAACATTGTGCTTTGGTGAAGGTGATGGAGGTAACTTGTGTGATGGCCAAATTGGAAGTTGCATGGAGCTCCCTCTCTCCGAACTATACGATGCGTCGTAGACAGGTTCACTAGGTGGAAATTTACTTGGATATGAATTAGTTTTCTGGAAGGAGGAGGATGAGCTAGACTGGAACTCTGTGACAGGATTGGTTGGTATTTGAGTTGGTGATTGACGTGGAGATCTCGGTGATTCCGAGAGATGATGGTCGTTCCTAGAACCATAAACATATTGTATGAAAACTTTAGCTTGTTTCATTAAAAGTACAGTTAATTCATAACAATACGATGAAACGTAGTCCATTTAGCTGTTGTGATCGTTCATTACAAGTAAAACCCTGAAATCACTGTACCGCTGTCCTACATAATCTATTTATATCCTAACTCTCCAGTAAGTGCGTCGTTACACTAATTAGTGATTAATTAACGATAAGTGTCCAATTGGGGAACGAGAATCAAACCTGGATAAGCTTTTACTTTGATAATCGACAGTTTCCTGCCATTGTTATACTGTGTAGGTTAGCTTGCGAAAGGAAATTAAAATCTAATGCTTATCTCGATAGAAACTTCCATTCAATTCTCATCCAATCTCCCTTCATGCAATCCCATCGCCAGTTGTGGCGTGCATATTAGCATTTTCTATTATGTACGAATATTACTCCCAGCAGAGATTTGCCATTGTGTGGAAAGGTTGTATGAAAAGTTTTTGTCGATTTCTTCAAGCAGACTAGATACCAATATCCTGTTTAAGAGAACAAGGTGACCTTTGTGTTATTGAAAATAAAAATTATCATCTGGAAAGCTAGTCTGCATTTCCTTTTTAGATGGTCAGTTTCTGCATTTGCATATCACTTTTTGTTAATGAGTCTTCGTGTCCGGTCCACTTCTTGCTTTTTTCATCGAGAGGAGCATGCAATTATGTGATGTGCGAAGCAAATGGAAGGTAGAAAAATAAGCATCGCGATAAGCATCCTTTTTACTCGTAAAATAACATTATTTTCTTTTTATCTTTCAACTCCGTTTCTGCTTATGGTACACATGCATCATGTGTACCTCTCAACTATTACGGTTTTCAGTTGAAGACGGTAAAGACGAAATCATATTAAAGAAACTTCCTGTTGGTAATAAGGAAACTCGTAGTCATCTGACTGAATCATCAAATATTACGAGCAGTGAGTGGAATGATTTGAAAAGGAACATGGATTGTACGCAGTATGCACATGTATGATGAGGAAACTAAAAAAAATCATTGCTATTGCTGTTTATCGCATTGCATTGGCGACTTGCTCCCCTTATCGATTATTTTATATTCCTCCTCTTTGCTTCCTTTCTTTCTCCCTGCCATTTTATCCTGAAAGCGAAAGCTAAACCCGGATCGGGAATTTATGGCAAGTAAAAAGAAGCCAATATCACTTGCTTGTGGGGAGTGCGTGCTACTACAATATTTACTTGCATCGTTTTCACCCCCTCTCTGTCTCTTTCCTTCCACTTCTGCGTTCTCTTCCATCTCACTGCTTTCCAACTTTCGCATGATGCGTTGGTAATGGCTCCATAGTCGATTTTACGCTTATAATGAAAAATATATAAGACTAGATCTACACACATCCCAGTATAATTTCCCGTTATATAGGTATGCTCGTTCAAGAAGAAAAAAAAATAATAACTTGCAGGTCTATAAGAAGGGACGTCGGTCGAGGCCAAAGAGAAATGCAAGGCCGACAAAATAAATGGCAGAATTGTACGAGGGTGGCTTCTCGCCCTGTTAGCTATACAAAAAAAGTTGTAGTCGTCCTCCATGGCATATCCATCCCTTTTACCACACCGTATTGCACATTCTCCATGCACACAGAATAGAGAGAAGGTCGACATGCATCAAATATCCACTCTTGCATTCTCCACATGCAACCTTGCATCGACATAATAATGAATGTGTCGCTCTCTCTCTGCAAGGGTTTTTGTGACTGTGGGATGGCAAAAGACAGAGTGCAATACGGAACATGCCCAACTCTTTTTCCTTTTCTCATGCCATTTTCATAGCAGAAACAGACTATTCCACTGCCAGGGGTCTTTTTTTCCTTCCCTTACTCTACAGTTAAGCAACGACTAAGAGAGTCCCACCCTCTTGGAAAAAACTTGCAAACAGAAACAGGAGCACACGGTTTGTTATAAGAGGAGGATGAGGGAAAACGGGCAAATTATTTTCTATAAAAGGTTTCTTCAAAACCCGACTTGTTCTTTTCCTTCCCCTGTGGTGGTGAATATTACGGTAGATGTATAAAAACTGACGTCTTTCCAAATACTTTTTTGTCTTGAGGATATTACAGAATATACATGCAGATATAAAGTGAGTATCGGATATATATATATATATATATAAGACTTCACTTCAGATAAGACTGGGAAAGAGGACGGGAAGCGAGGTAAAGTAAGTTATGGTGTAAAGCAAGTTGCAAGGAATATTCCCATTAAATGCACACACACACCACACTTTTCTTTATTTTTTCGCTCCTTGC
Source organism: Sinodicranocentrus sp. ZH6 (assembly GCA_027743935.1). NCBI lineage: Eukaryota > Metazoa > Arthropoda > Collembola > Entomobryomorpha > Entomobryidae > Sinodicranocentrus > Sinodicranocentrus sp. ZH6. Next base: position 18,826 of record JAHZNA010003873.1, on the reverse strand, counting down.
CAAGCACTAGATTGCATTGTGTGGATAAGGCAAAAAGCAGAGGAGTAGTCGGATTGCGGATGCAGCAAGGAGGAACCTTCCCTGCGTAAAAAAAATTCAAAGTTTACAAGACTAAAAAAGAAGATTATTATTTCCTCTCCCCCTTTTTTCGCTTTACTCTCCGTTTTTTTACCTCTTGCTCATTTTCCCTGGGAGAATGTTACACACCTCAACAAAATGCATTTTCCACTCCCCATGCAATCCAATGTTATCTTGTGTGATGGTGGTAGTAAAAATGCAATGCAGTAGCGATGCCATACTCTCTGCCAAAATACATTTTATGTCCTTTTTTGTCTCTCTCTCACTCTCTCCAGAAGGAAAAAAATATCATGGAACGAGAGAACTATTTTTTTTAAAAACTTACTCGTATGAAACTCGGCTTTTATAGTAGATCTTATACAAAAAAAATCCTCTTGTGCACTTTTTTCTATTGTCATTCGAGAAAAACATGTGAGCCTCTATTTTTATACGGATCATACAACAAGCATTACGTCGCGGATTTGATATATGGAAAAATACAATTATTGTTATGCAATGAAAAGCACAATGTCATTCAATAATACCCTCTTTCCTACTTGGTCTCTTCATATCGCGTAATATTTTGCTGGTAAACAACTTCTCTTTGTAATGTCTCTCTGCTCTATATACATGTATGGAAATGAATGAAAGTACGAATGTACATTGCATATTATACAATTCGTACATTCATATACTCTATATAGGACTACTACTATTTTCTTGAATATCTTGGGTGCGTACATACGTACCTACGTAGACGAGGCATAATTCCCTCATCCAAACAATTTTTTCTACTCCAAACACACACACACACACAAGTTGCGTATTATAAGATATAAACAAGGGAGATTTTCTATATTGCATATATAAACTGCAAAGTTGGCTACATCATAACATCCTTTTCACAGCCCTGCACTTCAAGTTTCCTTTGAGTCAGCCTGATGTGAATGCGTGAGTGAATGTCTGTGTGTGTGGGGTTGTGGCTGGTTCTTGCAGCGTTGCAGCCTCTGGAAATGAAGTGAGTTTTCAGTGTGGTAAAATGCTTTACAGCACATACATTCTCCATATATAGAGAGAGAATAATGGAGAAGAAGGAATGGAAAAGCCTATATTTTCCTATTACTCCAGAGAAGTTATATGCATTTATAAGATGATATCCCACTTTGCTAACTATATTGCTACTCCTACGGCAAGAAAAGTTGCTTCTTGCGTACTTCTTTTCTCACTGGTAAAGACGAAGGAAACGATGAGGATGTTTCTTGCGTGCCCTACAATGCCAGAGAGAGTGAGTAAGCAACTAGGCTTCCTCTTTCAAATGGCGAGATGTGAATGCACACTTTTTATCTGTGTATATCACACTTTGTATGTATATATATATTGCTCTGAGAGTGAAACTTTGTTCTAATAGTTTGATTATATACGTATATACATGAATCTTTTACTCCATAAGAAAATTTTGGATGGATGAAGAGGAAGGTTATATAATTCAAGTTTTTTTGTGATGTATGCATATACATTCTACTTCTGCAGTTGTACCCTATCCTCTCAAGTTCAATGTTGCCTGCAAAACTGCTACGCTTTTTTCCAGCCTCTCCCCTTCCTTCGCTCTTTTTTCCTTCCAAGGATGATGATGATGATGATGCATGCCACAATATTACTACCTCCACTACGACCACTCCACTACTACTACACATAAACACACGCATTATCCAGCATACACGCACAAAATTGTTGGCTAACCTAACCTGGAAATGCACAAAGAGGAAATATGGCTTCTGCTATGCTGTATCATAACACATTATTGTTCTCCCTGTATAGACACTGGTTTTGTGCGACTATAGAAGAGAAACAAGGGGATATGATTTTCAGAGAGAGACAACACTCTGCAGCTGGAATAATGCGAAGCAAAAATACTTTAGCAAAGAGACCATACCATAGCCACCCTAAAATCTCGAGGTTGCACACTGTGAAATAATGATAAAATACGAGAGTTAGCCTCCCTTCTTGTGTTTTTACAAAGAAAATGTTTTCTCTCATTTCTGTATATTTAGTTTTATCAGCTATAAAGCTGCTGTCATTTGAGGAGGATTAGTTTCGGAAGAAAAGAATTGAAAGTCTTAGTCATCCTTATATGAGTAATTTAAATAATGTATGAATCCTGCTCATATTTACATTCTGCTTATGTCATTTGCTGCAAATGAAGGAGTATTTTTACCTGAGAACAGGATATTGTCTGATTTAGTTGTGGATGAGGAAATAGCTTATGACATCAGTAAAGTACAAGTCAATTAATGGCACGCATATGATGTATGAAAATTCATTTATCAGGCTAACAAGGCCTTGACAATAGAACACCACACCCTTCACAGGGTCAGCAGTGGAACGGATGAATGATTTGATTTTGAAATGTGATTGCAAATAGTGAAAATGACAACTTGAATTGGTCAGGATTTCCCTTCCTGTTCCAATTCACAGTGACTGTGGCAGTTGTCATGCGCTAGTTGGGATGCATTTTTGGTAGGCTACGTAAATTCTAACAAAATAGATTTAAAAAATATAATTACCCGTTGACAAACATTATTAGTGAATTTTGAGTCATGCAAATCCCTCTTTGGAAACTTCCTCCTCACAAGATAATTCGATGATGAATTTTTCTAGGTTGATTGGTTGATCCCAGGTTGCTTTTATTATAAAAAGACTGTCAAACAGAATATTTTCAGGTGAGCACTGTAACTAATTTGCTTGACTTGTTATAAGTGGTAGGCAAAAATTGGAAACTTGCAATGGAACACTCAATTTCTTTCAGTCTTTGATTAAACAAAAGTATATTTGTACATTGATCTGATCTCAATGAGCAGACTTTGTTTATGACATGTCACGTCAACATATTCTATCCCATTTTAGTCTCCACATCATGACAATTTTGTCTTTTAATTTCTACGGTTGGGAATTTCCTTTTTACTAGAGCGATCCATTCTGCACTTTTGGAGACTCCATCTGAAAAGCTGGTGGCGTTCCGTCTGTTTTACATTAGCGATGTGAGACAAGCGTATCAACGAGGTAGTCTTCATGTGGCACAGGGAGAACAAAGTAGTGATCAATCAAAGGAAATAAAGTTTGCATGGAGCTATTACCACCACGATCCTACCGAAAAGCACAAGGGCTTGACAACTGTCGCAACGTCAATATAACGGGGCTGTGCTGTCTCAACTTTAAATAAATAGGGAATGCTGCTTTATATATTGCCGTATTTTACAAAAGGAAACTAAATTGAATTTACCACCTTAAAAGCTTCTACGCACACACCTACTTACGAAAATTGGTATAAGCAAAAGGTGGTCATATAAATATGACAAAGATTAATTTGTAAAACTATATATATGTATTATAAAAAGTGAATGCATGTATTTATTTCATGAAAAAAGGATAATCAATTTTGTCGCCTATTTCTTCACAAAAAATTCTTGGGAGATCAACTGTCTAAAGTTCCTAACATTTGATGACATTGACAACTTTACTATAGAAAAAAAGTCTTTGGTGTTTAGCTATTTGAAACTCTCACACAGCAAACTGTATTGTTAACAAATACTGGATAATGTGCAAGGGGAAAAAACGTAAAAACTATGTATCTATTGTAGAAACGCTATCATGAAAATCAACTTGCTAGCTTACATGCCGAATACTAGTCTCACACACAGCCACTCACTAAACCCAACCGTTCTGCTCGGAAGACGGAATGCAAGTGTTCCCGTACGCACACACACATTCACAACACCATTATCCAGAGAGACCCCAAGTGTAAAAGAAGGTCCATGTTCCGATGTCGAGAATCTCCGCTTTGCATACAATGTTCTGCTTTTTACATACCTATTGCAATCTACATGTCTACATACCTATGAACTTTGTCTTGGCAAGTTTTATGTAGACAAATTCTCATATGCAGATACTTCTTTTTTTTCTGCTAACTAGAGAAGAAAAGATTACACTCTGTACTCTCATATCCTCATGGTCCCTGTTGAGGAGAACCATGCAAAAGTGACCTTTGGATGAAGACTGTTTTTAGACGTCTGTCATATAAATATGTAAGAAAAAGTGCACACATGGATTATGCACGTAGGCAAAAGCCCAGCTAAAAATTAAACTCAATGCATTAATCCTCGCTGTCATCCTTTGAATATTCAGACGGGGTACCTTTTTCCCCCAAGTTTATACTTCCATATATACATTCCTTTCGCTAATTTTATACATTTCAAAGGGTTACACATTAGCATTGTCTCCGGTCCTTTGCTAATCCTTTACTCAATGGAGAGGCAACTCATTCAACGAACAAGGCTTCCTTTTACATGTTAACTAATGCTTTTCAGCTTTAGTCGCACAGTTTTCCATTAGGATTTCAATTCTGCGAACTTCCCATAAAGTTCATATCTTGTGCATATGAGTAATGCATTGCAAGCTTTTTTCTTACATGCTTGAGTTTACTCACTATAAAATCCACAAGGAAAAGTTTATAAGTGTTGTTTAAGTAGTATGAAAAATATTCATAAAGCTTAACCATCATAGTAGTGCTAGTATGATATTAGATTTTCGCTTATGGAAATAAAATGGAAGGCCTTTGACAGCAAGGAAGAGAGAATAGCATACTAGTGAAAAAGAGAGGGGATGAGGATTTCATGACATAGCATTGCAGTATAAAGGTATAAGCACATACATATTAAATCTATGTAATATACTATAAATTTCTAACCCATTTTAGAAAATGGGTCCTAACTTTGTTATGCATAATGCAGTAAGGATTATTTCCAACAAAAATAAAGATGTCTCCAATACTCCTAGTACATGAATGATTTTATATTGATTTCCTCTAGTGTCACTAATAAAATATTAAGTTTAAATTTGACGTCGTCCCAATAGCATGCATTATCTTTTGTCGAATTTCACCTTACAGTTAACAGAAAGTTTGAATCGCTATGTGATCTGCAGAACGGAAGGAAGGCTCAGTAAAAAATCATGAAATTCCTTGCTGATTAGAATTCCTAAGCCAAACCTAAACCTTATCAATTTTATTTAGTCAATGATATTAGCACAGTGTGCCACCTATTAGATGTCCTCAGCACTCACTATTATTCAAACAGTGTAAAGCCAACCAACACATCCTGTTACACCATTATATTGAATCGATACTCATGTTTCCCCATTTACCATAAGCAGAGTTTGAACTGAAATGTTTGGCCTTTTTATACGCTGAATATCGTGATTTTTGAATTTCAGTTAATTAAACTCTTTAATGGCAATCGAAAAATTTGAAACTTTTTTTAGGCCGGCCACACTTCATGAGGAAATTGAAATTACAGTATAAAATATCATAAAAATCCATGTTGATTGGAATTTGTAGGAATCAGAAATTTGGCTTCATAAATTCAGTTTTATTAATATGATATACCGTGAAAACCTAAGGCAAATGATAATGCACCGACACACAAGAGTCCTTAAAGGGACAAAAATGCTAAATATCCCCTTAATCGCCTTCTTCTGCACAAATACCCTACTTAACAAGCTCTTTTTTCCCTTCCTTTTGCTCTCCACACTAATACACAATATATCCCATTACCAACACAGAAAAAATGCCAAATGGTGTAAGTAAACGCGCATACAACTAAGGTCTTTGCACTGCAAGGATTTTGAAGGAGAAAAAATTGGCTTGTATTTCTACCCAAAACATTTAGGGCAAAATAAGTGCAGTTGCATTACCTTTTATTCTTGTGGGATTTTACACACTGAATACTAATATATGGATGAATCTTGTTTCCTCTTCTAAAACCAACAATGAATGACCAAAAGGCATTCAACCTGAATTTTGTGAAAAAAAAATCTGCTTGTGTCCTTGCATAGGGAAGAAAGGCTCATTTCTAAATATTTTTTCTCAATTTTGTCAAATACTTGGAATGACTACGTCACTCTTTGTATGCTCAGTACCACTATCGCTCTAATACACACACTGTAGAATGTTGAATGTATTGACATGAGAATAATAATAAGTCAATGGTTTATGACGGCACGGTATGAATTTTGTACAGTGAACGTTGTGATTAGATCTGCTAGTCAAAGTCCATGTTATTGTGTGAGCCGTTGCCCAGTGTCCACTAAATTTCGTGGTGGAATATAGTCCTTTTTTGGTTGGCAGAATAGGAGCATTATGCGAGACTACTTTATGCATATTATGCATGTCAAGCTGATTATTGTCCTTGCAACGAGAGTCAAAGAGAGAAAGAGAATGCACGCTATGTGAGCATGTCATGGAGAAGATAACGTAGATTATATTTGCTTCAGTCAAGATGATTATTTGACCTTTCAAAGACAATATGCTTGCTTACGCTAATCCTCCTCTTGGTTCTAATGTTCATTAATTGCTAACCATTCTAAAAGATATATTAACTGGCCAAAAATGATAAATACAACTTTGGAAAGATGATAAATTAAAAGTTTTTCCACTTACTTTTCGTCCTCCTCGATTTTTAAGTGTGAGCACTAGAGTTGAAATTGTTATGATGAACGTGATGTTTACCTCTTGAACAAGTTACACTACAAGTGACATAAATAATATATGATTCACTGTCAACTCGAAAAAAAACTTGGGGATTCGTGGAATAGATTATTTTGCTATTTTCTTCCGCAAGACAGCGTCATAGGTTAGTTCACGTATGACGGAAATGGCGAAGGATTTATCCTATTTAAAGTTGAGAAAAAAGGCTTGAGATATTTTCTCCATCAAAGTTTGTTTTGACGATGAAACACACACACCAGCGCAACACCGTGTGTGCCAGAATGCATACAGAAAATGAGGGAAGCTGCAGGAGGAAATATATTAACATTATCATCAGTTTATTTCATTACGTTTCATAAGGCAGAACTACAACTATGAACATGTTGAAATGAGCCTTCAACATTTTACGTGGATGAAGGAACATAAAAATTACGCTGGAAAGAGTCAACCACGTAATACATTGTAGAAATAACACAATATCCATAGGCCCACTCTGTGTGAGAGGAGCAAGGAGTCATTTTTATTGTGAAGATATTTTTTCCTTATTATGAAAACGAATCCTTACCTAGGACAACCCCCACCCCAACAAGTTGCACCATTAAAAGTGTACATAAGAAAAGAACAGAAGGAAAGAGAGAGAAACATTGAAGAAGAGTGTCGTTTCTTCATCTTTTTATTCTTCTTCATCTTCTCGCGTCTTTTCTTTTTTTTAAAGATAAAATGACTTGACTTGCATTACTTGCCTGCCTTATGGCAGCTTGAGGTTTTTTATTCTTTAAAAAAAATCCACGTACTCTCAGTACACAAACGGATATGTATTTTTATGTGGGTAAATACATAATGACACAGTGTGTTTTTTATGAGCCAGTCCTCCCTTCGTAGATCCACTTGAAGAGAGGGAAGGATTTTTGTGATGCAGTTAAGTGCAATAATGAAATGCAGTGCGGTGTACACACAATCCACTTTAGTTTAGAGTATGCATCTTTTTCAAATAGTTGAGCATTTTTGCCTGCTCACATTATATATTTTGGTTGCGTGAGTAGTGTGCCGAGTTATAATAACATGTATATCTTTAACTCCTTCACCACCAGTCACGGCTAAAATTAGTTGGTAAAAAATGGAATGCGCTATATAACTTATAATAAGATATTGTATTTGTGGATTTGTACGATGGAGCAAGCTAGAGCGTTCATTTTCCTATACTTTCACGGATGTAATGAAAGGGGAGAATTATACAAAAGGATATTACATGATAGCACTTGTCTCGTTGGATGTTTTTTTGCTGTAAAAAAACTCCACTGGTTGAGGTGGATTGCACACGAAGGCGTCTATCGAGTGAAGAGCAAGGGTAGGCATGCATAACACATATTATCACATTATTATTCAGTGCTGTAGCGCTGAATATATTATGAGAAATGTAATAACTGATTTCACCGTTCTCTCATATTAGTGGAACATATATGGAACTGCAATCACAGTCTCATTGCGAGTCGCATCATTTCTTGAATCCATGTCGGCACGATTCTTTATGCGAAATGAGTCTGGCTTTGATTCCAATCATCTGAATCTGACTTTGTGGCTTTTGATTTGAGGCAAAAGTTTAGAAAATTTTAAAGGGAAAATGATATTTGAGAGATGATGGAGTCTTGTGAACCCACGTGTTGCTCACTCCCTCAAACTTGACAGCATTTCCAATTTCTTGATGTGTATGCTGTATATTTAGCATTGTGAGGCTTGTGGATGCAAGAGTGCTCAAGGCTAAATTTATTGTTTTATACTTTGTCCTCATCTCATCCAAGCGAGTGAGTGAGGCAGTAACGAATTTATTATTCGAAAGATCATCACGTTTGATATTTAGCATTTCAAAGGGGAAAGAGGAACGATGAGACCTTGACGTCCATGAAATATTCAATGACATCAAGCAAAGATAAGAGGAGGATGCATATTAGGTACAGCGAGTTTTTCTCGTAGATGAGTGAATCCGTTCTGGAAAATCATTTTAATAAATAGTTGGTCATACGACGGTGATAAAGTGATGTGATGCATCTTCAAAATGTGCATGGTTAGCAGTGCACAAAAAAAGAGCTTGAAGAGTGTGTGCCACCAGCAGCTTTACACTTGAAACAAAAAATGGGTCCTTCAATTGCCAGAATTATCAATTTAAAATCGTCGTATACGGGAGGACAAAAACCAGCGAACCACCATATAAATCATAATAACGCGAGAGACTAGCACAAGCAAATAATAAAAAGCAATCGAAAATATTCTCTTTATTATTAAAGCCCACAGAGTGACTCCTGACTTGACATACTGCGTAATAAAAATATGCTAACTACTTGCTCCTTGAAAAAACTAATATTCCACCGACTTCCCAACTTTTTTTGTCCATGCGTTATTGAAGGTAATTTTATATGCGTGCATACTTAATGGCTAGAAAGGGACAGAGACAGACAGAGAATACAAGCCATATTCTTAAACTTGAGTACCTAATTTTATTCCAGGGAGGATACCTTCATATCACAAAAAGCAATTTGAATTCACCCTTTCCTCTTCTCCAGCATGTCTTTTCCAAGACGCTCCATACTCCAGTCACTTCATGCCCAAGAGTGTATGTAAAAGGCGTATTTTTTTATTTTTAAAAGTGTGCACTCACACACATTACTTGGCTACGCGTATAAGACACAACAGATTCACTTTTACATGGTCACCTCAACCAAAAAACCAGCTCATGTGTATAAAAACGCAAAGATCCACGTAAGCTGGTTAGATTACTCATGAAATTCCTGAGAAGAAGAGGAAAAAATCTTTTCCATATTTTTCCTCCTCCTCTGTACTCTTCCATTCCATGCATTATGCATAAAGTTATAAAATGTAGCTAGGCAGGTATAAATATATATAACATGGTGCAACTTTTTTAGAAAAAAAATAATAGATACATCTTGACCAACAAAAAACTCAACTGCTTACTTGGTTAAGTATGTGAATAAGTTTGCGCATCTTGTTTTCATCCAACCTAGCCATCCTTTTGCTTGCCGGAGAGGAAAGGGTTGGATTCTCTTGGATTGGCTGTGGTCGAACAAAAACTTCACAAAGTTATGCATTGCATTCCCTGCATATGCTTTCCACCACAACGTTCTCTTTGCCCGTTTTTTCCCAAACGTTTTAAATTTCAATATACCAGCACGGTATAGAGGTTTTTTCCTTCTTATTTTGAACATATACGACAGGGTAGAGCCTCAAGATGGGTAGAATGAAGCCCCGCAAAAACAAGTTTTTGCTACCTCATCCTCCACCACTATAGTGGAACGAGGAGAGATTGAAAATTGTTATGAGAGTACCTGCATCCACCAAAACAAGGATTCAGTACCCCTTTATCCGCTCCCTCGCTTTCATCTCTTCAAATTGGAGTATACAACGGGTTGGATGGTTCCTCCGGTTTCATCTCGTTACTTGAAAACCACTATGATCCCCGAAGTACATCCCTTTCTTCACAACTATGCATTTTCATTTTATACCTTTTTTTCTCCTATTAAAAATCACGTTGATGCTTGTGTATCGCTATCATCATTCTCAACGCATAACGCATATAAATCCATATTTTTTTTTATTCCATGATAAAAAAAAATAATGTTTTATACATGGCCACATTATGCATGCACTTTACAAGCGGAATTACAAACTGAGATAATGGTTCAGAACTGCAGAATCCTTTCAATCATAACCTTGATTTGATGCCAGATGTTTTCAATTTGCGTCAAATCTACCGATTATTTTGATCAAATTTGAGACTTCTCAGGGTTAGAGTAAGCGGGGAAGCAAAAAATTGCAAAGAGTTTTGTTTCCTCGGAGTATTAAAAAAATAGAGAGATGTGAATAGATGCATTTTTATTTTCCCCTATTTTCTCACCATCATCCGAATCCGATATGAATTCGTTCAACGGCAGTGTAAATGCGAACATTTTCATATCCTCTCAAAACTGTACTCTTTTAATGGAACAACAGTGAGACAACTGTAACTTGATACCCTCCCCGTATGCATAATAGTGCACACTAGTGACTGACTAAAAAAAACAAAAAAGGAAGCTTGAAAAAGGTTCATCCGCAGATTATATGGATGCATCGAGTGCAGTCGTTAGCTTCTTTTGCTATTATTTCAACCCTCATAGTTTAAATGCCAGTTTTTCGATATGCAACGCTGCGTTTTTTGCTCACGTTTTATTTTTAGGATGAGCGGAAAACTCTAGTTTTTTTCATGTGAAAACGAGTGAACAAGACCCATTTGACATTGTCATGTTGCATTACAACCTATTCCAACCCAAGAGAAGGGATGAACTAGTATACAAATTTATTTGACTTTGCTGACTTCTCCACTCATGCTCGTAAAATCATTGCCAAGGGATTGACAGTAGGGAAGCATATGAGTGTCTTCACTACGCCATGTTGCAATTTTTTGAGCAAATATATGCAGGGTAAAGGGGGTAATAAAAGCAGAAAAATACTACAACAGTTGCCAAAGTTGCAACCAATTGCAGAGAACGACAAGGGGATTTTTGCACATTAAGAAGCAAAGGCGAGTTTGTGATTTGCCATCTGCAAACCTATGGGGTTGGGCTACATCACAATGGCTGGATATAAACAGCAACAAATTAATACTCACTTGCTATAGTAGAAATAAACATATTACGCGAATTCACACCAGCTTTTTTTGCTCATCACTATAGCTTTAACTCTTACATGAGAGTGTTGGTGCGTGAGCGAGTATCCTCAAGAACGTAGCCTGAAGCCAAGTTGTAGCCAGCTCAAGTATTTTTTATGCTTTCGCATTAGCGAATCGTATTCAACGCGTTTAACATGGGGGTGTACGAAGAGAAGGAGAGTCGATAGCGTAGAGAATAAAAAAACTCTCAGAAGGAGAAAGAGAGAACCAATGTTCGCAACAAACATGGCGCCTACCCACACAAATTCTAGATATTTATTTTTCGTTCTTATGAGTCATGATTCAAGTGAAAGTACATGCTTTTTGGTCAGATTTTGGTGAAAATTTATTCTCTTTAGATATCATCATCCAAGTATGATGATAATAAGAGTGATTTATTTTGGTATACATTTGGGAAAATGGGAAGTCTTTACTGCCTCATGAATTCGTTGGATGCGTAGGTAGTGATCAATATTCGAAGATGGCTACTCATCTCTTGTTGGAAATTTCCAGGTAGATCATTGTTCAAAACAATGCTAAGAAAATGCTCTCTCTCTCTCTCTCTGCCCACACTCTTTTATTATGTAGTATCATCATATTTGTTTTGAATATAAGTTGATTTCCTTTTGTTTACATATTAAAGCAAACAATAGTTTGCTAATTTCATCTTCTTGTTAGACATAAATTGTGTATAAATTCCAATCTAAATAAAAGGAAAATACAAAATATCTAGGATTTGTGAGAAGAGTATTGTATTACATTTTGTATGTGAATAGTTATATACACTCATACGTGTATACACCTAATAACACATTCAGTTCAGTCAGTAGGGCATGAGGATAAGCAAAAGTGCTTGGAAAGTTGGCAGGATGCAATACAATATTGTTGTCTATGAGCAAGCATGCAACCGTACGGCAAACCTCTTTCAGCCCATCACCATTTCATACTTTTTGCTCCTCTTCTTCCTCTTTCTAAAACATTCATGCATAATATCACCATCCAAACTGGATGGAGAGAAGCTTGTGTATGTCGAGATGATGATGATGATGATGATGATGATGTTGATGTATGAGATTCATCCTGCCTGGTGATGATCTACACAGGAGAGGAGAGAGAAGTTTAAGAAGAAAAATGTACAAAATGGGGTTTTAGCTCGGATTCACAACATTTTCAGTTTGTAGCTTTAACACAATGATGATCGTCATCGTGATGATTCCTCCTATGCAATACTTTGCACTTTAGCTTATCACATAACTCAAATCTAACTCACGCACATGGGCAATGGGCACATAGTTCTATTTAGCTTGTTATAGTTATCTCTGTATGCAAACTTGACGAAGGGAAATCTTCCTGTGTATTTGTGGTTATATTAAATTTCACACGGTGTGTGCATACTCATCAAACACAATTCGGGTAGATGAATGTGTAAGGTTTGAAATTAGAAGTGGAAAAGTAAAGGGCACAATCAGGAAATGAGCTAAAGTAAGCTCAAGCCGAAGAGTAGAAAAGGTTATTTAAATATGTATTGAAAGCATGTATGCATGTTTCCATATAAAAAGAAAAACGAAAAAACTAGATGAAGCTAGTACCAAAAGGATTTACATGGAGGAAGAAGCATTGTGAAAAAAGGTACGTTGTGAATATACAAATCCTCGCTGACTGGATTGGAATTGGGTATATAGGTAGTTAGGTAAGCTTTTCAAAATGAAATGGAAAGATTAGCAAGTGAGTGAGAGGAATGATATTTGAAGAAGGAAAAGCAAAAGCATGCAACTTACATTTCCAGCAAAAAATATCCTTAATGGGATAATATATACTGTATAGTACTTGCTAGCATTGGCTTCATGCATGACGGATATGTATGAAAGTGAGTTAGCAATAAAATAGTAAACAACTGCGGCAAAAACTTCTCCAAGTGGATTTCTACACAATCCCACTTGACTCATATTATTCTATATTGATATATACTTCTCAAAACTTTTATCCTTTGTGATGATGTTAGGATGAGGTAGGATGTTGTTCGTCTTTCATTCCCTGTTTCACACTGGAGTGCTTGAAAAAACGCAAAATATTGAATCCTATCATAATAATAGCATGCACTGCGTATAATGCACAGCGCAGAATTCATCCTGGCAATCACGATTTCATCGCATGAAACTGGAAGACGAACGAAGGAGAAATATGAGATACAACATTGGTATTGATTCTTGGCAAAGTATGCAACAAGCAAAAGTAAGGAGCATTGTGTAAATCTTGTTGAGGCAATATGTAAAGAGAGACTCATTAGCTAGAATACAAAGTATTTGCTCCAGAGTAAGACGTAATTATGTAAAACATGTTAAAAATTACTTTTGTGGAATATCTTAAAATCTTCGCTAATTGGAAAATTGGATTTGCTGTTTTCTTACAAGGCTGACTTAAAAGCACTAACATATATTCTCGAGAAAGTTTATCGAATAAAATACGACGCGTTACATTCAACATGTTCAAACCCACCGACAAAAGAAGAATTTGTGGGAGAAATTTAAAACGTAATATAACTGGAAATAAAAAGAGTCTGAAATAGTGTCTACACGCTAACGGGACTGAGTTTATTATTGTAAATCATAATCTTCTTTTCCAGGATTAGACAAGATTTTAGAATAGCCCAAAAAATATTGTATTCATGTTGTACATCATTACATATTATTATGACGACTAATGCATATGGACAGGATTATGTACAAAATGTTTAGATATAATTGAGCCAATACATAATAACATGTAACATTATATGCATGCATAATATTGTGCCACATTTTGTGCAGCTCTTGGCTAACTCTCCACGGCACTGCAAGTATTCAATGTCAATCAGTCAGTTAGTAGTGCAAGGAAGAAAACGAGACAGTGCAGCTTTTTTCTATTTTTTCTTCTTCTCAACTTAACTCATCTATCTATCTATCTTCCCTTATGAAAGTTGTGATTGAAAGCCTTGATTGATACAAACTTTTATAGGGTTGATAATGACAATATTTGGGAAACGAGGAAACGTAGAGTGTAAAACTGCTATCAAGTTGCTGTCTGCTGCAGCGAGTTTCTCTCAATCAGTGTGTACACATTCCTCTTTATCATAATCTCTCATGCATATGGCAAAGGTATATTGGGAGAAGACGGGAGAGAGAGAGATACATAATTTCTTACTCGTTTTGTAATGAAGTGGAACGTTTCCTCTTGTTAGTCATGACATGCATGCATACATCAAAAATCATCTCCAGCCAGAGTGGGAGAGATTCATGAGTCGCCTTTTCAGCTCTCTCACTGTCAATGTCAGCGAATCTAACTTACGAGCTGACATTGGCTGACCTTTCAACTTAAAAAAATCTTATTCTAGGTGTTGTTGTACGATGTGAGGATGAAATGGATAGGAATCAATTCGTCATGAAGGAAACATATTGCAGTTATTGCTTTTACACTTGCATGTCGTTAGTTTTTTTTAAAAATTAATGATATATGCTACCATACTTTATACTTCTCACGTGTACCATGTGCATGTTGCGACTCTCCAACCAGCTAAAACTTTCAATGTATGAACTTTGATCGTTAAAGGATGTGATTTTGGAATTAGTGCTTGCTGCGAATACGAGAAGAAACCGGTAATGGACCAGAAGTAAATGAAAGTGACAAATTATGTTGTCTCAAATATGTTTTGTTTATCTTAAATTAGCACCGGATTTGCCGTCAATCCCTGGATTTTACTTGTTCAAAGTAACTTTAAAAGAATGTAGGATCAATTTGTGATATTTCAGATTTTGTCTTGGGAAATTCAAATCTCAAAAGGTGTAAAATAATTAATTCGTCTAGTACATGTCTTTTATCTGGAAACCATGATGGGTAAAACATTTCCTATAATTATACACTTACGATTAGTTAAATTGTGATGCTTCTTTGTAGCAAAAGTTCTTAACGAATAAATAAATCCTTTGGTAACTAAATTCATTTATGAAGAAGCATCTAGTAAAGATTAAAACTAATTTAGCCCACATAATACTAGATTACTGATATTTTAAAGTACATTAGATATCATTGAATTTTCTAAACTGTTAAATGACTACTCTAATGTATGCATGAAAACATATTTAATGGGTAAAGGGTGAAACAATTAAGATGATAATTATTCAGTTAGAGAGTGTAATTAGAGAAACTCATGGCACTTTCATATAAGATTTTTGAGACAGGGAAAATAAATTGTCGAAGCATTTACAGGACGCGTGCAATTTTTCATGCACAACAAATAGCACGGAAAATAAAAATTCCAAAGTAAACCCAACCATGCATAACGATCCTCTTTACTCACCTTGCATCGTCACTCCACCGCATTAGTGTAACATTTTTGCTTTTCAATGTATTACAATCTAAGAATATGCACAGGCAAAAGTTTTTCCAAAGAGCAAATCCCTACTTAAGTTGCTGCGCCGCTAGAAACCTCATCTTTCATCAAAAAACCAAAATATAAGATACATCCAAGCATTGATAAAAAAATCTGACACGAGAATGATTACTTTTTATGTTCAACTGAGAGTCTATTCAAAATTTGAAGGAGTATACAATATTTATTAAAGAATACAGGTTTGTGAATACTAGTATCAATCTTTGGAATATGGAAGAGCACTGGAGACTCTATTTTGCTATACATTTTTCCTCAGTGCGTGAAATGGAAGTAGGTATGTGTGTAAACAGTTCTCATGTTCGCTGAAAAGTTACACCAGCATCAGGGGAAAAGCGTTATATATAGTTGCCATATGAGCTGCTGCACAACACATCATAGAACATCCAAAAATCCAGTCTCGTCGTGCATGGATATATTACTGTTGTGATTGTAGTTGCATGGTTGCATCATCATCATCATTACCATGCGTATTAGTCGTACAGTACGCACTGGTGGAAAAAATGCGTCAAGGTCTGTTTTTGTGCACATGTAGCAACGCTAAGTTAAGCTGTGACGATGATGATGATCGCCTCTCACTCCTTCCCTTCTTGACTTGGAGCAAACTGGAGATTTAGAGCGAAAGCATCATCATCGTCGATGCGATCACGAGAGATAACGCATAAAAGCGTTTTCCACACATACACTAAAAAAGTAGGATAGCTTTGGCTGAGCTGTTGTTGCATTTTTTTCAAAGCGAGTTCCAAGTCATTTCTTGAAGAAAATTTTCAGGAGGGGAAGAATGAAATGGGACAAAAACAGGGATGGTTTCTACGCACAAGGGCAATCTTACATGTTTCCCTAGTGCTCCTCCAAAGTTTAGCTCTGAAATGCAAGTAACTTGCAACTACTACATATATTATTATACGCAGAAGTAATCATACTTGAATAGATACGAAACTTCAGCCTGAGGGAATGACGATGATGATGACGTGGAATAATGATATTACACTGCCGTTTCTTACTCTCTCCCTTTTTAAAACTAGCTTCGCTCTTTCTCGATCAAGGCAATGCAATGTTAGGATGATGGCTAGGGAAAAGAGATTTTTTACATGAATTTTTATTTTTTTCACAGTCACAGTGCAAGTACGACAAGGAGAAGAGAGACGAATGCGCTTGGTTGTTGCACCATAGGTTGAGCTTCGCCTACACGTAGATTTTGAACTTACTAGGCCACCAGCGGTATATAATATGCACATGTAATGAGGTCAGGAATATTTACCACAGTGGAAAAAAATCTCCAGGATGTGATGGCTGCTGCATGGAAAAATCGTTTTCTTAAAGGCATCTTACTTTACTTGTTAACAAGTGAACATGTAAATTTTTTTCGACGTCGGAGGCAATCGCTTTGAAAATAATTTATTTTGAGGAAATTTTCCACCCTGAGTAGGCAGTTTGTAGGAATGTATAAAGAGAAACTGGATTATAGGCTGAATTTGCCAGTCAGGATCTTTTCCAGAAAATATGATACTTATACCAATATGAAGTTTCCTCCCTTATAGCAAGTTGCTATTATTCTAATGGTCTTCCAGTTAATACTTTAGAATTTCGTGGTCTCTGCAAATAATGACGGGTTCCTCAAATATATTAGTATTTTTCAGCAGCAATATTATTTGGCTGTGTGGGAAGTTGTGTGGAGAAAATGAGCTAGTTTTCCTTTTCACATCATCTTTGCCAAAGCCAACTCTACCATTATCATTATGTTGTGGTAAGTCAAGTCAGCCAATTCCAGATTCCTCTCAACCCCTTTATCGGGCAGAAAGAGTATTAATCGATTTTTTTACTCTACCTCGTTTAGATCAAGACTAGGAGAGTCTTTACCATTTGTTTATGCATGGAGAGTATCAAAATGCTTATTATGTAGAAGTGAGTCTACTAATACCTTTAACACTTCAAGAATCCCATAAGCACCGTAATTTAGCTGCCCTGTTGTATAGTTGCAAGCTACCCGTAAACAAAATGGGAAATTAATATTGAAGTTGTATTGGCAATACATTCTAGAATCTAGAATGCTTACCATTAGTTATCAATATTATCGCCATCCCAGTTTTAGCTGGCTATAGAACAACCTGCAACTCATTATATTTTTTGTTGATATTAAATGAGGGACCTTTTTAAAAAATGTTATGTTGGTTCTTACTTAAAAAAGAAATCATGGTGTTGGATTCAAAAATTCGTAGTTGAGAAAATTAGTAATTAATTAAATCAATGCGTTAAATTTTGAACTGTCTTTTGTATTATTGTTAATATTTATATTCAAAAGTCAAAACTAGGTTGTAGTAGTACTCAATACTCTGAGTAGTAGTAGGTAAAACTATTTTTGAACTTGAGTACTTACGCCTGATAAATTATTTACATTTTAAATGCTACGTACATCACTTTACGCAAATATTTCAGAGTTTGATAGGTTAACTAACATAGGTTAGTTCGATGCCACTGCCACAATTCATAACTATAGGAATTTCCTTTATCAATGAATTTTGCTTCAAAAAATCCCCTTCCAAGAAAAATATGAGAACATTTGCCTACCGACATTATTTTCCATTTAATGGGCTATTGTGTATTTCATTGTATTTGGACACATGCCATCACTGCCATCACCGTACACTTTGCTCAGCTATAAAAGGAACTTGCATTTCACTCCTGTTTTCATATTCTAATTTAGGTTAGTCAAAAAATAATATTTTCAAACTTGGAAAAATACAGATTCGTTATGAAAATTCTTTGGGAAAATGACGAATTAATTGAAATCTCAATATTTAATTTGAAATTATATAATCCTAATTGTAAGCAGTTACAATATTATAAACTTCGCAAAAATTGAACAGTAAAATTGAATTAAAGGACTCTTACTGTTTAGGGAGACAAAATAAGATAATAGATATGACGGCGTAGCGATAGTGGAATCGAAAACGTTTTCGGATTCAAAAGTAGTCTGGTCAGGGTGTCCTTAGACGTACTTTTATTTTTTAATTATATCATGCGCAACCATCACGCGAGCATCCAACGAAGTGATTTTCAAACGCGTTATTTCCCACACACAAAATTCGGCAAATTTTCAAAATTAAAA
>JAHZNA010003872.1:0-15397 GCA_027743935.1 Sinodicranocentrus sp. ZH6 | reverse complement strand
CCCCCCCCATTGACTGGATAGGTCTTTAGACTCTGCATGTATGTCTAGTCAGGACTTGGGGGCTTCATGATGATGGTTTAGCTCAATACAATATTATACAATGTCACGTTACATGTAAACATTTACACGATGTACAGTTTGTAAACTAGGATGATGCAAACTTTTTCGCAGTTTTAAAATGCGTAAACCTTCAAAAAATGGTTTACTTTGTCCATTCTTTATTGATGTGTAATTGATTGCTGGTAGGAAAACGATTGAATTTTCTCTCTCACAGAAATGCAAATATTTGCTAAAAGCTCTCTTTGAAATAATGCTATTTCATCTTGATTTTGATTACTATTTGTTGAGATGGCTGAATACCCCAGGACAGAGTCAAATCTCTCAAAGCATAAAGTATTTACTATTTCGTTTCTTTTAATTCCCTCGTACGACTGAATATTCAAAATCATCCGCTACGAACATTCATTTGATATATGGCATACATATATTTGTCGTTTGAATCTTCTGATTATCAAATCACTAACCTTTTGATTTTAACTAAGCGTACAATTCCTAAGCTAAGGTTGAACTTTAACATTTGTATAAAACGGTGAAAAGTTGGTAGAATGAGCAATCCGTAATTATAGCATAGACTTTTACAGTCAGCAGTCCTTTTAAAATATTTAGAGTGGAAGTCATCAAGAACTAGCTCAAATCTAAGGCTTCTCATCATCGGTTTTGTAATCTGCTTTGATGTGAAATACCCTGCCGAGGGGAATTTCAGAAAAGAGAGTTGATTACAGCATTCCATTTCACATGTAAGCTTTTCGCATTTTCGCAATCTTTTAATCACA
Organism: Sinodicranocentrus sp. ZH6; assembly: GCA_027743935.1. Lineage (NCBI taxonomy): Eukaryota > Metazoa > Arthropoda > Collembola > Entomobryomorpha > Entomobryidae > Sinodicranocentrus > Sinodicranocentrus sp. ZH6. The sequence continues at coordinate 14,564 of JAHZNA010003872.1, read as the reverse complement.
ATTTTCTATAAATAAAGCTCCATAAAAGGAGACAGCGGAAATGAGGGTATTGTTGAACATTTCATGTGATGCAATGATATACTTGTTTTTAACTGGAATTTACTATTCCTGTCATGCCACCATATTCTATTCAAGTATAAGTCCTTTAACTACATATTTAAACTCCTTTCACCTGTATATTACAAAGACATCAAGTTATACATTAGCAGCAATTCCCCTATTACCTCGACCGATCTGTACACAAACACCATGGGATTACCTTTTGTTCTATAGATCTCCACTCAAGTAGTACTGGTTATGCGGGTAGTGCAAAATAAGCACAATATGTTTCCATTGTGGTGAAGTAGTGAGTGGAACTATCTATTGTTATCTAGTAAACCTAATGTTGATTTGTAAAACAGATAAAAGCCGATTTTGTGACGATGTCGGAGCTTATTTACAGCAAGAGATGAGGGATCGCGAGAACAAGTCCGTTGTTGTTCTGGGGAATTATGAGGATCTAGAGCACCGCTTGTTCTCCTCCATCACGCATAACTTGGATGGTAAGCTAAACTGGACGGACGTTTGTCCTTGATTAATCTATCCATCTATCAGCTTTTACCTGCGCATTTTCCTGAATAACAATTTGAAGTGGTGTTAGCTCACGTCGTCCTTGCTTAAAGTACTTACAACAATGCTTAGGACACATGTTATTACGTCACATTACTCCCCGTACGTGTCTTCATTTTAACAGAGATACGTGTATATAATATATTTTATGGCGAGTCAAGTTGCTCCAGAATGACACCATTAGTGCTGGTTTTCAGAGATAAAAGATATGGCATTCTATATTACTTGGAAAATGCATCACAAGGGAAGATGTACTAGGAAATAGGATGGCATTGTGGTACATGCCAGGTAGCATTCTCTGTTTTCTATTCTTCAAAGCATTTTCTCCTCTCAGACAATGTTATTCCATTGAGAGAATAATGTCAGAAGAAGATAAGGAAAAGAAATCCTTATGCTCGCTGACTCGTCAAACCTTTTTTTGTGTAATTTCTAAAACCGAACTGCTTCCCAAGCAAAAACTTCTTTTCCGTTCACCTTGTTCACATCACCGTATCGCACTTTCATTATCATTTACTCAAAGCTTGTGTGCTAAGTCTGCTCTGGAAATTCAAGGGATTCATGGGAGAATGTATTGTACTCAATTTCTTGGAAGTGGCCAATTTACTCACAGTGTACGAATGACATGAACTCTTCACTAAGAAAAATTTCGTGCTGGAATGGAGAAGTCCTGTCATTCCATTAGGATGAAGGAAAAAAATACTCTTTTGTGAAAGCTTCTCTTGTTTAGAATGAATAGAAGGAAACAATTTTTCGGAACGGCTTGGCATAGGAAAAGGAATTCAGCCGAGTCATTTCATTCTTTCCCTTTGAAGTTGAAACGAAATGATGATGAGATGAAGTTATTTTTCCCTAGACTTAAAACTAGTTTTGACATTTCCTTCTTATCTCCTCTGAGAATACATACTGTTTTGTCGATTGCATCAAGTAACGTGGATTTGTGTGATTCTCATATTTTTTAAATCCTTAGAAGCTTTGAATGTCTAATAAATTAATATTGCTTTTCTACCGAAATGGGCGATTTCAGTATGTCGTTTATGGAAATTGAGTTTAGAATATGAAATCCTACGAAACACATTAACTTGACGAGGCATACATACATAAATCCTTGATCGGCAGTTAAACTATAAGGCTTGCAAATCGATTCGTAGAATCCCTTTTTCCTTATCGAAAGATTCCCCATGATTTCCAGGTAAACTCCTTCATAATTTAATAAAACTTCCAAAAGTCCTTATAAAAGGAAAACTATTGTGTTACATCAATAAGACGGAAATCAAAAGTTTGCTAGCGTGGCTGACTCATCCGTCAAACTCTGTTTATTAGTTTATTTCCTACGCTCCAGAGACTTGTCGATTTTTATGTGACACAGTTTTGGGCCAAATACAAAGTTTTTTTTGACAAATCCCTAAATTGCACTGTCTAAAAATGTGTGCATGTATTTACATATATTAAGGTTCCTTACGTTTTTATAGAGCATAAACATGGATAGGATTTGTAATCGCTTGTGTCTGTTCGAAGTGAGAATGAGCACGCAATTTTCTCGTCTTGCTGAGATGAGATAATCCGCTTGGTTCATTTTATTTTTCAACATGGGTTGTCATGATTTAGCTCTCGTTTCTTGCTGTGTACTAAAGCATTACTGTGAGTAAGCCCAAGTGACTACGATTTACAATATGGATTATGGTAGTAAAAAAATGTGTCTTTTCTCTCCAAAGTAGATGAGTGTGACAATGTATACCTAGTATAATATGTGGTGAATGTTTGCGTTTCCAGGTCTTTTCTTCTGTATTTCTTACGACTACGGTTTCACGCATAATTTATCCCGCAAGACTGAACTACGAAGCTTGGGAACGTCTGTAAGGAAGATACCACTTGTCCTCCTACCAGAATGGCCACTTCCTGTAGAAATCTTTACACCGCCAACTCCGACACTTGCTCTCGTGGCGAATTCCTATCCCAGCGAACCAACCACATCTTCCTTTGATTTCCAACCCAAGAACTGGGATCCAGTGGAGACAACGAGTGAAAACACATCACCTCTCAAGCTTCTGGTAAGCAAGCAAGTAAATATTTCAATTTTGTCTACCCATTTACACCGCCATTGGCCTTGGGAGGAAGGAGGGGAGAAAATTGTAAATTTTCCAGGCTCACGCTCCCGCTTTTATGTTTTATTTCTACTGTGAGCGTGCCTGATATCCTCGTTGTTACGCTTTACTGCCTCAACATTATCAAAGAAATGTCCTCTTTACCAAGACTCCTCGACCGACTGGCTTTCCATGAAAAAGGAAGAAAAAAAGTTGTTTGCGCCAATTGTCACATTGGGATTTAGGAGGATTCAAGTTCTTCTCTGGACAGATTATCATTTCTTACCGTCATTATTTCCAACTTTTCTCTTTCACCAATGTACACTCTTATTTGGCTATACAATTTTGCACCACATAAATAAACTTAGCTTTGCCCACTACAATACAAACACGCTAGTTAATCTAGAAAAGTCTTGGGAAAAGTAACAAATGTCACTGCGCGTCTTATCTTAATAGCTTCATTTAGAAATGGATCTCTTCAGCTCGAGCCATTGCTTCAACCAATCTATTAAGACCATATGGAAGCATATCTATACACTTGAATCAGAATGGCATCCTTTCACGACATAATATACTAGCGCAGATGAAAAGATACATTAGTGATCCAAACAGCTCTTCTTTTCGTGGGCGGAATAGATTTAGATGGACATTTCATCGAGTAAAGTGCAACTACAAAGTTAGAATAATTTAGGCATCAAAGGTTTTGTAAACAATTCTATTTTTGCATCTGCACGTTTGAGCAAACTGTTCCAATTTAAAGTTGTGACTTAGTTTCACTTTCATGTCTGGTTTGACTTTTACGAAGAGCATGACAAACTTTGTTTTAAAGCACGTCCAATATATTGTCAACTTCAGATTGTGGGATCGGTAGTGAGGTAAGTGTCTTTAGTCAATGGAATCGGTCCACATTCCCGTCATCGTATTCTAGAATGCACGCTAAGCTACGTGATTCGAAACTCAAAATTTTGCATTAGAGTGCTGTTAAATCTCATGTGAATTATATTTTTCTTTTCCCCCCATCATACATAGGAGACACTGTTGGCTCAGATGATATTGAAAAGTGTAAAACTGTCACTTGAGCGAGATCTAGCCGAAGCGGAGAACAGGGAAGCAACAACACCCTCGATACTGTCAACGGCCATTTCGACTGGTGCTTCTGGCAGTTCAATAGCTTTGAAGAATTCCGCAGCTCAAACTATTCACATACATCAACAGCAGCAGCAACAACAACCAGGAAAGCCATTGAATGGAAAGTCATCACCAGGAAGACCATTGGGATCTGGAAATGTGCCACTGAATCCTGAACATCAATTTCTTTTCTCCATTCTTCAATATGAGAAAGCACGGTAATAGTTTGTTCACATAAAAAAGCTCTATCTGTACGTTTGTCTGCATTTATACACATCAAGTGCTCCAGAGCGCTTTTTTTTATTTCATCGGTTCCATAATCGGCATTGGTAAATTCCTTCCTTGTAGAATTCAAAACGAAGAGAAAGCGCATTCATTCATAAGCAAATAGCTTTCAACGTCAGAAGTTTCTCTGCGCAAAACTAAAAAGTGAATGAATAATAGAGTACAAAAAAGTAGCGTCCGTCAACGAATGTTGCCTCTTTGCTCCAATTTTGCAATAAACGGTATCACATGGCATCCCACTTGGCACACTAAAAGTGAACAGGCTGTCGGGAAACATATGATGCAATCGGCATGTGGAAATGATGAATTATATTGGAGATAAATTTCCCTCGTCACTCTTTTCTTCCCTACTTGTAGTAGTCAGTTTGGCAGGGATCATACAAAATAACACACAACTTTCAAACTGCAAGCAACGCCATGTCTACAACGGTATACATATACAATTCATTTCATACACTATTCATGAAATCATGCAAGAAATTCATTCTTGTAAAAAGAAAATGCAGTGGAAATGTGATACGTGCTTTTACCCTGGATGCTTTCCCCTCTAGGCGCCTTTTTTAGGAGAAAATATGCTGAAACAGAACATGCCTTCAACTGTGGAAGCTTGTTTGTCGTGACTTTAGATTTAACATACTTGCACTAGTTCATAGGTAAGCGTTTCAAAGATGAGAATAAAGCTTGCTAGAGGAAAAAAAACGTCTGTAAAAAGAATTTCCATGTTCAGGGAGGTTCTCACAAAAAGGAAATACGTGTGTATGTTTACTAGACTCTGTGAGGTGTGTGTGTATGTACATGGTGCAAGTTTGAGGATGGATGCCGGCGATGCGTCAAGCCATCATCACCCGTATCGTATCAAAATTTCTTTCATTTCGAAAACTACTCAAGTGTACTGAGCAACTTCATTCCTCTTTCTACTTTTACATTCACTTGCAACAACGGTGCTCCCCGCCTTATAACTACACTTTGGCAAACAAACTTTCCTTTTTGTCTCCATTCACAGAAAAATAGAGAGGGAAAAAGAGAGAGTTGTGCACACTTGACTGTTTTTTTTAGCAAATGTGGGTATGTTAGACTCGACTGGGAACATATATACCTTGTTGTGATTATGCACATACATACAATAAAAAAAAAGAAAAAAGAGTTTGCTTTGTGTTTGTACGCTCACCAAGCCAAATTTTGACGATACCGGCGATTTGGCTCATACTCAGGACATTCCTATCGAATGAGAGAAAAGCTTTCCTTTAGACAGAAAAAACAGGTAAAACTTTAAAGCAGAGTGTGCATTAGGTTGCATTGTTTGAAGGTAGCAAAACCTATTACTCAGCCAAGCTGGAATAATGACTACCACATATCCTCCCTTGAACACATGTCTTCCCCTATGTATTTGAAAAGTGCTATAATTCTAATATAACGAGAGCGTGTTTAGAGAGAAAGCTAACTAAGCTGGCACCACCGCGATAATATTACTCGAGCATAAGACAACTTTGCTCATAAATATCACCTAGCCTCCGTTATCATGTCAAGGATCGCCAAGTTTTAGAAAAGTATATGCGAAAATCGTACACAGAGAGCATCATTGGTGTATATAGGGGAAGTAGGCACTTTTCCCATCTCTCGAATCATATCTTATGAATTGCACCTGAAGCACGAGTAATGGCTTGAGTAGAAAGTAGTAGCAATAAAGTTTCGACCTAAGAGAAGAAACTCTTACAAGAGACATGGATATACAAGAGAAACCACGTCATCCCACACTTTCCAACAATGATAGCCTTTTTTCTCGAATCCTGAGATTTTTTCTCCCCAAAAAAGTACAGCCAAAGTAGCAGCACAGAGAAGTACATGAGCACTTGTTTTAATAGAAAAAATCGCCGGATTCAAGTAGCAGAGATTTTTACTTCCTGCTTGTAGAAAGTTGTCTGTTCCGAGTCTGGTTGTATTGGTGTAAACAAGTGAAAGCGCTCTTAAGTTTCATGGATACATAAACATTCACAAGTAATGAGCAGCCTCTGCCTTTCCCTATGACTTATGAAAAAGTATATTTTCAGCTTGTTCACATCTTCTTGTTCCACTTGAGTAGGCACACCCCTGATCTAAAAAACGTAATAAAGGTTTTAAAAGCCTTGTTATCTAAGAGTCTTAATTTTGTGAAAAATGTTCCTCCTTTTTATAGCTGGCACCCACTTATCAACCTAGTTAATGAGGAGAAGCGGGTTCCCAAAGGTGGCTATGGAGGAGGCGGAGATCGAGCCGCTGCTGGTGTGAACTATGCTCGGGATAAAGCCGGTACGTGCGGTACAATATTTACAGACGAAGTAATAATGCCACAACTTGAATGTTTTCCCAACGAAATACTTCAATGCACACCGTCAGTAGATTGCTTTTATCTTTATTTCTCTCCTCCATCCTCTGATCTCTCATTGAGTCAGAGATATATGACGGCGATGGGTAAACAGATGGGTAGCAGAGTAAGCCGTTACACTGAAACTTAATAAGATAACTTCATTTATAGGTACAGATAGAGGATACTCTATAACCCTAGGAAGATATGAAAATATACCCGTATGTTATCTGAAATGTGCTGTGATGTGGTAACAGTTAAAGATCTGTGCCCTTATTGCTCCTGATTGTGAATGGGTACGCCTATATTGCCTATGGCATTTATTGGATTTCATTTCGGTTTTAAATGTTCCACACTTTGAGGAAACATTTGTTTGGAAACGAAATAGCGCGATGTGCCACTACCGAACATACTCATATTACACGCATCTCTTTCAATCCACTTCCACTCAACTTGTCTTGTTCTGTGTCAAGAATGTGTGATAAAGATAACTATGTCGGAGGAGGGCTTCCGAAAAAATTCAAAATGAAGAGTGCTCCTCTCAAGTAGAAGCATTATTGTAACAACTACTCTTTTTTCGTTTATTGATGCATTGACCCGGTTGCGCGTTAGAGCCGAATTTTTTTGGTTACATTTGACTCGCTATCTGCAAATACTAAAAAGTATAAGAATATCTACCGGCACCAGACCAGACACAGTCACTACACAGAATGTGTTATAGGGTACATCTCCACACCACAAATAACAGTAAAGAGCAAAAGGCCCTCACTCTATTTAGGAAGTAGATGGTAGAAAACAAACCCAATGTGGAAAAGCTCTTACCTTATACCAAGAAGCACTTTCAACTCCAAAACGCCAACCCATTTTCACACAAGGACATCGACAACCTAGAACGCTGGAAACAAAAACTGATGGTCTTAAATACATAAAAAAACTACTTAATACCAACAGACAAACTCAAAGACCATTAGCATCCCTTCTAGTTTTGTTTTCATTCCTGGTATACATGTGGTGGATATCATGAATTGTTTGGGAAATTGACAATGACAAAAGGGAAATGGAAATTGAGACGGGAGAAAAATTCCGATCTACTAGTCAAGTCTTGTTTGATATGAGCAAGCTGGATGAAAAATGACTTTTCAAAAAAGACGCACCTTTTTGACATTTTCCCGTTTCCAATATCCTTTTTCCTGAAAACGCAATTCATGAACCTAGAATCCACAATATCCACATCCGTGCAATTCTTCTGTATAATTTTATTCGTTATTGTATCTCTCCATCGAACCAAGTCTCCCAATTTCCTCCAAAAAAAAAGAATACTGAACTGAAAGAGTAACACAGATACTCTGCCACACGTCCATCCCAAATCTCACGTCATCAGAATTGATGTTAACGAAATGAACCTCGCGCTAAAAATACACTCGATGGCTTTTTGCTGTTGATTGTTATTCAGATGAGGTAACAAAAAACTCGTGGAATAAACTGGAGAAATGAAGCAAATACGAAAGTGAGATGAGATGAGATGAGAGAAAAAAAGTAAAACTTCAACCTTGTGCTCTCGACTTTGTTTTCTTCCATGTGATAACATTGGTTGCTTGCTGAAGCTGAATAGGAGAGAGAGAGAGAATTTTTTTAAAAAATGATTCTCTGTTACAGTTTTGTTGATTCGTGTGTTTCTCTCTCCTTGGGAAAATAAATGTATGTAATGTGGTATTTCACGAAGTGTTTGATGTGTAAATTTGTATTTTTTGTCATTTTTTACCATTTACTATTTTTTATATCTTTCCACACAGGATTGAAAAGTGACTACCTGGTGACCTGGTTTAAAGTAGTTTTGGCTATGTTGGTTATCGGGCTGTTGATACTTGCCATTGGAGTTCTCGTCATTTACTTCAGGTGCACATGTTTTATGCATTTTTATTACAGGAACTGTTCGTTTTTCAAGAAACATGATATTGCTCTTCTGAAGAAAGCTTTTTTTGGTGTGTGAGGTTCTCGTTTTCTATCGGTTTTTGTTATTTTTATATTTGACTCGGGAATTTATACTCACGTGCGTATTTACTTATTTTATTTCTGTTTAGGGCTAGGAATCGTGGAATATATAAGGATCGCAAGTTTTATTCTGCAAAGCAATGTCGAAAGTTATCATTGAGGCATCGAGGGCCTGGCCCGTATAAAATTATTTTGAAATCTAGTGACATCACGTATGGAAATGGTGCAACTCCAGAGAATCCTACTAAACGTGTAAGTAGATTGGAAAATTGCCCTCTGACATTTTTATATTTAAGTCAATATTTCTCTGTGAAGAAGAGTTGTTTCCTCTATATATATTTGAGTAGTGATCTCTTTTGGAAGGGGTTTGGAAACTAATTGAGAATATTATTGATGACAATAATGGGGCTCTCTGAATCACAAAAACATTGTATTGTCGAAATCAAGAGCCCTTGCAAATATGTGAGAGTTTTTCCAGAAAAACGAGAAAATGCTATCAAGGAGAAATCTTATAAACTTAATCTACCTCAGCTTCGTATTAATTTTGAAAAGATGTTCTCTATAATAAATAAATACATGGTTGAACAATACCAGATAATGATTTCACTTTCTTCGGTTGAATGTCTACATGACTTTTTTCCCGGACAGACCTCCAAATCTCCATTCATTGGCAACCTGAGTGCGTTTCAGAGGGGCTCACAAGAGAAGCCAGACTTGCTCAAAGGCTCGTTTGGTGGAAGTAGTGGAACCCTTCGTAAGCAATCTAGTGTAGCCAACATGAAGAAGGAAAGTGGAACTCTGACAGGATCCACGCTCGGGGATCGTACAGCTCGTTACAAAGTAAGCAAAGTTATACATGTATTTCATATGTAAGTGTTGTAATCTATACTCAGCTCACCAACTTTCGCACACTTTTCTTATTATTCCTCCTTCTCTCTCCATCGTCTTTCATCCATTCTTGAAATATACGAGAAAAAGTACATCCACAATAGAAAGTGCAACCATAGATCTGTAGAAAATCCAACTTTTCATCTGTATGCAAGAAACGTGCAAACGAAGAGAGAAAAAGAAAGAAGGAGGGACGGGAAAAGCGAAATGGGAAGCAATGTGAGAAGATGATGTTGAAGATGTACGCAAGCATGCATACCAGATAGTTTGATAGAACAGAAAATCGGCACTAGGGTCCAAAACAAAGACTGAAAACACGCTGAGACCATTTGCAGTAGCTACAATGAAATATAATCATAATACGAAGATACGTTCATGTCCATTGCTTGTAGAAAATATATATTTAATAGTGAGAATATAAAGATATACTCTGGTGAACAAGTAGAAGTTGAGGATATGAAAGGCATGCTATTCAGTGAACGCGTTTTACAAAGAAAAAGAGAGAGTGAAGAAAATAGTGAAAAGTATCCATTTTCTTGGGACTCGCAATTTCTCCATTTTCCCTAGTCGGCAAGGACGTTCTTTACTTCTTAGGTAGTGACTTTCTTTAGTTGCTCGTGTGTGCGGATAGGGATTGTGTGTCCTCGTGTGTGAAGATATACGTACGTAATCTTGAATGTAGCGTATGTTTACTAACTAGTTTTCCCCCCATTTCCTACTTTCACCCTTTTGATATCAAATTTGAAGTACATGATATGGAAGTTCAAGCGGCGCTCAACAGGACTATGGACAGTTTTTTTATTTCTCTTAACGTCATATTTTGCTCTATTACTCTCCTGTCATAAGATAATAATGTGACAGTTAAGCATGGAATTCACAGCGAGAGTCATCATCGCACTCATCTCCATAAGTCACGCAGTAACGACACCTTTTTGCCATTTTCTTTGAGAATCTGTTAGCCTTATAATTTAGCTTTAGCATCGAGTTATTTTTTTTTACTTTATGAGCATTTCATAATTTATAGGCGCCTATTTACATTTACACAGATACAAACTGTATCATTCTCACAACTAGTGTTTGACATGGTGCATGAGTGTCTGCTTGTTATTAAATTTCCTTTGTAGTGTTTTACCTGTTTTTACACTCTTACATATGTATATACAAACTTACATACTTTGTCCTCCTAGTCCTAAAATAATAATCTCTTATTCCGTATATAATTTAATCCGGATGAGTCGGATGTTTAGAGACTCTCTGATGCTGTTCAATTAGACACGCTTCTAAAAGGATTCCTTCTGCTTTCCCTATTACAGGCGAGGAAAGAAATGAGATGAGATAAAAAAGAAGATTCCCAGCTCATCTTTGAGGGCTCTTTTCATGAAAGAATTTTCCTCTCTAGACCTATTACAAAATTTTATTTTCTAGAGGAAATCCACAGTAATTTAGTTTTACGTTTGGAGATGGTCTAAAAAGTGAATTGTAAAACACACTAATTAAATAGCGAATTTTGGACGGTGCTCTTCTTCCTTTTGCTGACGCTGCTGAAAGTGTAACTTTTCTTCAGTAATGAAAAGACAGTCGAGCTGTATGAGATGTAGCAATAGGTACACTTATATATGAAAAATCCCGCTAGAGTCGAGCACAAGCAGGCTCATAAACAGACTCTAGAATTACTTTCCGCTTGCGTCAGGACTTTTTCATAAGAATCCTTTTTTTAAATTTGCATTTTTTCTCTTTCTTACCAAATTCTTTGAGGAAAGTTACCGAGCATATTCCTCTGGAAAACAAAACTCCACATTAAGGAAATGTTCGCTTTACACAGAGCATAAGTATATTTTTCGTGGTAATCGGTTTATATTAATTTAAAATTTTAAGTTGGCCACAAGCGTTTCATATCGACCGTGGGTAAGCAGTTTACAAACGGGAGTGTCTTGTTCATTGTCAGATATTCTACCAAAAAATCCACTTTAGTTGCCCCCTAACAATTTTGTAATTTGATAAGGAGAATTTTTTTTATAAAGTTTTCATTATGCTCACAGGGTATAGACTAACTTCTTCCTTGTACCTATGAAAGGACGAACACACGAATTACATATGAGCATAAAGGGAACAGGAAAGCGATACTCATGCTCCCCGTCGAGAGAAGCGTTGCTGTTGTTGACAGCTACTTCCAATCCTCATTTACGATCTAATGTTTTATAGCACAAACCTAATGGCTTTTTGACGGTATCCTTGAGCTTGCGAAAAGTGTTTTGCGGAGGTATTTAATTTATGTTTTGTGATCTTACAGGGGGACATTGTTTTCCTTAAAAAACTTCAAGGTATTCCCCCATCGGAGGTGTTTGAGGTGAAAATGAAGACAATGATTGTGCTCGAAACGGTAAGAATGAGCTAGATCACTCAAGTTTAAGTTTTTCCGGAACTACGTACAATTTTGAAAGACAGGGAAACATTGTATATATGCTTATACATTCAACATGTTCAAAATTATTGGACAAGTGCTGCATGGTTCATTGAAAAGTGTACTTTATATTCCCTTGAAATTTAATGGAAAGATTTATTGATAAGTCATCATATAATTTTTCCCCTTTCTTATTATATCTTATATAGCTCCATGGGTTGAGACATGAGAACCTCGTAGCTATGCTAGGATGCTTAGCTGAGGATATACCATCCCTAGCTTGGGAATACTGCAGTCGAGGCTCCCTTTACGACATCATCAAGCAGAGTGACATCAAGCTTGACTGGGCTTTTAAACTTTCTCTTTTAACGGACCTTGTTCGAGTAAGTGAATATAGTATATGGGAGCCCTCTCCATTTTGTTTTCAAGCGAATGAGTGAGTCGGTATTGGTGAAAGTTAGCCAACAAACTTTCTTTCAATTTTCACTGTTCAATTTTGAAGAGCGCTAGGATGACTACGAGCATCTAAAAACTGTGGCAGTTTGTTCATAATTGTTGATGTCTGGTTTAGTCCCACTTTTAAAAGAAAGGTCTTTGTTTAATCCATTTTGCTCAAGGAGGGAAAGCTTAAAATGTGCCATGAAAGCATATCTCATAAGCTTATGGCTTATAGATATCCCTATATTTCTTAAGTTTGTGGCTAATGCAGTGTTCTAGATTACCACTTGAGTTTCCGCCACTTGAATCTTTGTCAAGAGGCTCAAAAAATGAATGATAGTACTTAACGCTCGTTTGGGGATGCAAGTCTTTCGTCCTCCTTCCGCAATTCAGTACAGTAACTTTATGCCCCTTGCATTGTTCCGCAGAAGAAAGAAACCGTATAAAACTGGTAACTTGTGTGTGATGAGGATGATATATGCCACCCACCTTTTTGTTCAAGTTTCTCATTTCACACACACACCATCACAGTCAGACAAGCCCTCTTGCTATGAGTCTCTTTCTCTGCTCTCATTTCATTTACTTGATTCGAAAGCTGTGCGGAAATCTAAAAAAAAGTTAAGAATTCACGAATGTTTGCAAACGCTTTGGAAAGAGGGCATAGAGTGAAGGAGAGAAACAGTGGAACGAAGTAGTAAGCAAAGTTTACCCGATTCTTTTCACGACTTGATGGAATTTTCTCCAACTGGCTTAGTCCTCTTCAAAAGGGCACACTTTCTTCATGAGCTCGGTTTAATAATTCGCTTTAAGTACACAAGGATTTATTGAAAGTTGAAGAAGAATCCTGCCTCTCCCTTTTCCCACATCTTTTAAAAGCACTCCCCACATTATGTTACTTTTTCGTTTTTTCTTTCCATGTTTATATAATATATAGGGTTTTGTTGGGTAAAAGTGTTTCGAAATCATTTATACCACATTAGGAAACATACATGACGACTTTATTGGCCATGTAGGTAGCGAGCTGGAGACTCAGTCACTCAGATGCTTTATACAATCTTTCAATAAAACATGCCCTATTCTCGTCTCCCAAATGTAAGCAAATAAGCGACAAGAGGATTTCGTGGAAATTCTTGTAGTCGAGTTTCATTTTTCTTTGCTGAAAAGTTCAGCAGGCATCATTGTATCGTATATTATTTATGATGAAAAAAACATTTGATTTTTTGCTCTCCATATCCTTGGAAAACTGGGAAAGCTCTCTCATAAAAATCTGTATCATATAATATATTATAAAAAAGTAGCTCAAATATGGCTACTTGAGAAATAACATAAAATATCATTTACAGGATTCCAGGGAAAAGACAAACAGGTTACATTATTGATGGGCGCTGTTGCCTTGAGCTGTGGCAGTGCAATATTGTGATAACAAGGTAGATCATGACTACCAATCCAAGTTTCGGCTCTAATGGGATACTTGGGAAAAATTGGAAACAGAGTGCACACACAGAGTGTATGAGGTTTTTGCGAAATTTCATACCACGCATTATTCCATCGCTCATGGAATGGCATAACTTTTTACGAAAAAAGTACAATAAAAGTCCCTGGTGAAACGAGCTCTCGGTGAGTAGGATGTAAAGAGCAAAAAGTTTCAAAACATGTTAAGTTTCGGCTTGTTAAGTTGGCAATCGTCGTTCTCCCATTTACCTCTCAAGCCGATTGCAACATTCATGGTTTTCAGTTGTGGGCAGTTTGTACCTTTTTTGTGCGTATCCTGTTACCAATTTCGCTCTGCACTTGCAAGAAAACAAAATCGTTGGATGTAAATTGCGTAAGGGAATATGTAAAGTGGAAATTGAATAATGAATGTGGATGTTTCTTCCTCAGGGAATGCGGTATCTTCACTCTAGCATGATACGATGTCACGGTTTCCTCAACTCCCATAATTGCGTTATTGATGCCCGTTGGGTGCTGAAAATTACTGATTATGGAATGCCAGCTGTATACCAAACACAGGGTTTACCTTATCCATCAAAATCACCGAAAGGTATGAAAATCGTGCTGGGTGAGAGTTTCTTCGCTCACCGAGTTTATTCTATCATTAATACTTTAGTTTGTGCTTTGCTTTCACATCCAATGCATCGGAATCGCCTTTTAGCTTGAAATACCATTTTAGCGTAGCTAGAATTGAGGTTAGGTGAGTCATGTAGTGAATTTTTGGGACGCTCACTCCGGAAGGTAAATAGAGAAAAGGAAAAAGTGATATATTTTGTTCATGTTTCTTATTCTGCGTTTTCATCTAGCACATTCTAACATGTATCATCCAAATAAAACTGCACAATGAACTACTACTACAGTCTGAACAATGTAAATACGACAGGGTTGTTTTTTGACGCTGATTTTATTT
>JAHZNA010003871.1:0-12374 GCA_027743935.1 Sinodicranocentrus sp. ZH6 | reverse complement strand
TAAATATAATAGGGTGTGTCAACATAAAACAGTGTTCTACAAAATATAATAGGGTGTGTCAACATAAAACAGTGTTCTACTAAATATAATAGGGTGTGTCAACATAAAACAGTGTTCTACTAAGTGAAGTGTTCTTACAAATTTAGCAACTGAAAGCAACGTTTAAATGTAATAAAGGTTGATCATCTTATTCGTTTTTTTTTCGTTTCTTTTCTTTTTTTTTTCTTTTTTTTTGTTTTTTTTTTTTTTTTTTTGTTTTTAAACCTTTTTTTTTTCGTTTTTATGGAAAACGTTTAATCTAAACCCTTTTAAATCAACGGTCTCGCTAGGGTAGGGAAAGGAAATGATGTAACCGGGACTGAATCATTTTAATTCTGTTTCGGTACTTAGCTGCTGTAGTGCATTCAACTACCGCACGTTTTATATCTTTCGTTAGATATACCTGCCTAATAACATTATACGATTCGAGGAAGCAAGAATTAGGAATTCCCGAGTTATACTTTTGTTTTCTAAAAGCAAGCTTAAATCCGGCAAATCCGAAACAATCCATGATTTTGTTGGCGATTGCTGTAATCACAAATTTATTGGTGGTAATCCACTTCCCTGACCAATAATTGTCATAATAGACAACCTTCTGTTGATCTTTTAAGAAGATCATAACAGAGATATGATCCTCGAAACGGATGAAAAAGGCCGAAATCTTACTTGATTTTATGATTTTTTTATTCACCCCAGATAATAAATCTGGTTCCATCCAGAATGGATCATCCCCAATCGCCAGAACCGGAATAAGGTCCGGTCTTGGGTTCAAGACGTTTGGTCCCGTAACAACCATTTTCGGTCCCGCTTTAAACAACGAACCGTTGCTACCCGTTACTTCTTGTAACATGGTGTCATTGCGAAGAGCTTTTATCATTTGCTGATCGGACCAACCTCCAGCAGTTGGATTAACCGTGGCCATGATCCTTTATTGGCCAAATCGCTTTTCAAAATCAAGTTCTGAATCTATGATTTATAATTTGTTAACCTTATTATTTGCTTACCTGTTGTTTTAACCTGATGTTTATAAAAATATTATAATTATTTACCTTACCTGATAATCCCGATGGTCCCACGTAGTCCCGCGCCGATGATTATGATGAGATGATGTGATGATGATATGAGGTCCTGCGTTGAGGAATAGGTTGATCGAAACCAAAGTAACCAACGTTTTTGATTTTCATATAAATGTTTTCCCGCTTATTAAAATTTTCATATTTTGTTTTTCATAATTTTTGGTGTATTTGTGTTGTTTTCCATAGTCGGTATTATTATATTTGCACCCTAGGCAAGTCTGTTTCCTTTTTGATTTTTCGTTGAAAGTAGAGGTGATTAATATATGTACTTTTTTGGGAATAGAGAATGCAGATTTAGACTTTATTTTCCGTTTGGCTTTCCATATCCCCCAAAGAATTATTTTTTTCCATGAGCTTTAGATTATTGTAGTAACTAATGTATCAAGTAGGTTCATGTTGCCCTAGGACACCCCGCGTGTAACTTATGATTGAAATGGCCATGATTCCCGGTTCTGCAGAGCACAAACGCTATATGTTCATCGTCTAAACCAACCGATCACACATGCTGCATGTTCATCATTCTGGATATCACACACGTTAGATGTTCATCGTTTCTGTATATATCATACTCAATGTATGTTCGTCGACCCTATGCCAAGCCAAACCTAACCAATGATTTCACTTTCACTCCCAAGAGACTTTTCTGGCTGATGCAATCTCCCTTTTCTGAAGGCGTGTGTGACTCCCTTTTCCCTCTGTAGCTCTAGACATAAAAGAGTAATCTGAAGTTTTGTAATTCATCGGTAATTGAGCAGTAAATACCACACATCAACGTCATCTTACATACAATAAACATTGCCATTCTCATTGTTTCACTTTCCCCAATCGAGCGAACCGAACCTGTTTATTTTTTTAATTAAAAGTTGGGTTGAATCTACAGTAATTACAAGACCATAAGAGTTACAGATTAGGGTGAGGCCGCAACACCGACACTATATATACCAACCAGGGTCGATATACCTTCCACTAGATTGCTTTATCATCATCATCATCATTGACAACTTTATTTGATATTTGCAGGTTGTATGCTCCAATTTTGGTAATTTTAAACTGGATGGGTCATGCCATGTCTTGAGTTATTTAACAGTTTTAATCATTGTATTTCGGAGATAATGGATAATTTTTCCCGACTGCATACCACGTTCAGTGGTTTCATGGTAAACTTTTAAAAAATTTAAATAAAAACCCAAAACTTCACTTTGAAATACGAACTTGAAAAATTAATAAATCGATCAAGTGATTGGATGTGTATGGTACATGGTATGGAAACTTTGCAACGATGTCTCGAATGTAGTATGAATAGTCTGCAACTACTTGACAGTTAACAGAGTGGTGAAATTACCTATTAACGTACGCCGGTTCGTTAACTGTTGGGGCTAAAACAGGTACGTGAGTCCCATCAACGACTCCTACAACACTTGGGAAGTTAGCAATTAAATAGACAATTTGCTTGATAGAATTTAATTCTTCTATACTACTTGGAAAATCAACTCCAGCTGTAGCAAACTTCAAAGTTTCTCTACAACATGCGTCAATAATCCTAACCTAACCCGCTCTGTGAAACCCCACAAAAACCACCAACTATTCGTTAAAATGAACCTAACCTAACTGACAAAGATATAAAATAACTTTAGTGTCCAAAGGAACTGCGTGACAGCGCTTCCCGTCGATTCCGTCGTAAATTTCAACTACTTTTTTCAAGCTACGAGCATCAAAGCCACAATTTGCTCCAAGTTCAGCCTCACTTAATCGTTCTATCGTCCGTCTTGTCCGATCAATTTTATTAATTTTAGGTGGAATAAACAACGGAAACGAAATTGCTACTCGCCGGTCATGACTCAATATTTTGGTCGAGACTCTGTGAATTCTCTTCTTAATCCAGCCACCCACCAAGATTAGTTTTTTGGCGCGGAATTAGGATGAGATATAACATTGAATACTTCAATTCTGTTTCTCTTCCTTAAATCAGGATTAGCAAAGTTTCGGATTGGAATTAGGCTTAAAAAAGAAAATATTATCAAATCTGAATCTGGATTAGCCAGTTTTTGGTCTAAAGATTAAAAAAGTATCTGCATGTCGTTTCAGAAGTGCTTAAATAAACACGTTTTGAAGTTTTTTTTTTTGTTTTTTGTTTTTTGTTTGTTTTTTTGTTTTTTTCTTGTTTTGATTCGTTTTTTTTTTCGTTTTTCGTTTTTTTCGTTTATTTTTTTTGTTTTTCGTTTTTTACATGAATCAAATGCGATGGAAAATTTTGTTCAATCGCAAGTTTGTTGCTTTGATCCTTTGCTTATATTTACCCGAAGTAGCACATTCGATGGGTGTTCGTTTAGTTTCACCCGTTTGAGAAACGATTCGTATAACATTGTAGCATTCCTCGAAGCAGGAATCAGCTAATCCGCTCACGAACCGTTGTTTACGGATGATGAAACTGTAATTTTGCCAGCCGAAAATTTGTTTCAGTTCGCCTACAGTACTTCTTAAGGCCACATTTTGTAATTTTACCCAGTCTCCGGCCCACCAACAGTCGTAATAAGTAATTGTACGATCCTTCTTTTTTACTATCATTATGGCTATATGTTCCACATAACGGATAAATAGGGCTACAACGTTACTGGAACGGATGACACGCCTGTTTCGAGGGGTAACCAAATCATCGGAAATCCAATACGGGTACTTGTTTGGGCGCGGAGTAGCTAACAAATCAGCTCTTGGCTGGACGACACACGGAGCTGAAACAACCATTTTTTTGCCAGCACTGTATAGAACTCCATTTGAAGCTGGAAGTAATTGTAGCTGCGAGTCCTTAGAGAAGAGCTTTTCGATGTTTTCATCGGTCCATGGAATTGGAGAAGACATCGTCAGTTTGTTGTACCTTATATAATTTGTAAAACCCAACCAAAATGTAAGATCAGAGAAAGTCCCAAGATTCGAATCCAATTTGTGTACCAAATATCAGAATTTGTACAGAACACTTTCACCTGCAGACTTCTTTTGTGTAATGCAGGGTAATATATTAAGGATATTAGAATGCCCGTTGTGCCCTGATCGCACCAATAGTACTGCTACCTACAACTATCAATGGACTTCTCAATACTTCGCGATACACGTAAAATGAAGTTGCACACGCGCCTACCTCAAAGCACCTATTTCTTCGTCTGCCAATTTTTTTTTTCAACTCACAATGTTAAATTGTGAGGGTTGGATTCAATAAAACGCAAATATGAAGGGATGTTATGTAAGGCTTGACTACGGCTCGCAAAGAATACGCTAGAAGTTTGAATTCGGATAGAAACTTAAAAACTAAAAATATGTACCTTGATGAAGGTTCAGTCTTGGTTGAAAGAATGTTTTTCTAGACTTATGAATATCTGTCTAGCTAATTATTTGTGAGCCATTCGTTGTGATGTGTTATTGATTCTCCTCTCATTGTTTTTGAATATTTAATTCTTCAGCAATGTATCCAGCTGATGACAATGAAAATGGAAAAATATACGCATAATTTGCTCATTGCTGTTATATGCTGAGCTAGTCAACATTGCTCAAAATCTCTGATGTCTCTATCTCTCACTTTCCACGTAGTGGGAAAGATATTGTTTTATTGCTTGCACATCTCAATGGCGATGTAAACGTCTTAGTCTTCATGCAAAAGTATATGCAAAGTAGTTTGTGACGGATCTGCTCCGTTACAAAATATATAATAAAACTTATTAACCAATGGGTATTGGAATGACAAGACAATGATTTGCTGGTAACCGTTAAGTAAAAAACTAGCAAAGCTTGTGGTTCAAATGGGGGACATGCGGAGCACTTTAAAACTATAAAATGGTTAATTTTTCATTATGTAACACGACTTATTATTAATGTCATGTGAAATGTAAATGAGAACTTCTCCAGTTCGCATAAGATGCAGATGTTGTTGTTCTTGTAAGATGTTTAATTTCAAAGAAGAACAGAGCTCTTTAATGTTCGTGTTTTATTTGTACATAAGTAGGTATAAGTCATTTGCACACGCTTACGCGTGTGACATTGCATTCTTCTGAAGTTGTCTAAACAGTATATTGATGTGCTTGCTGCTCACATTATTATGTGTCATTGCGCAATGCACAGCTTGATTACCTGCTTTCTCTCGCTCTTCTTTTACGCTGTATATCTCTATATCTATCTATTCGAAAATATGTTTGTTTGTTCTCTAGCTGTCACATATATCTATCTGTACATCCATTTCTGTGTATTTATCTGTTCTTCATTTTATTAAAGCTATTTATGTTGTTGTTCCGGAATTATCATATGATAATCGTTGAAATAAAGCGGATGTTGGACTGGGATGCTTTGATAATATTCACATAGCTGGTCAAAAAATCAAGAAATTTTTTCTTGATGTCTTAATAATTCTTAAATATATTAATGCTGTTCATGCCTCTGCTTGAGGGATTCCCTCCTATTTATAAAAAAACAGCTTGTTATAAAAGTAGCGTATAACGCAGTATCAATGTACCATCTATTTAAATTTCTTAAATAGTTTAAGCAGATGAAAGACGCTCAGTTAGAAATCTCTCTATCGATTAATCTTCAGATGAATACATTGATGTCTTTAACAAAGAAGCATGGCATGAATATACATGTAAATATTAATGTTTTGACATAGGCTTAGAATATTGAGCTCAGCGGTGATGGATGTATTGTTAGTGCTAACAAGTACATCAAAAACCAAAAACGTAAACGTCATAAATAGTAACCTGTAACTATAACTAGAAGTTTTTTATCCCAACGTCACGTCACGTGAGTCCCATGGTCCAACGAAAGTTTACTATAATAATATGCATTATTAACCCCCAAAAAAATATATAAATATTAATGAAAATAACCCAACCAAGTCAGTACATATTAATGCAACTCAGAAGAAATATTTTTGTTACAATTAATTTATTTCTCTGCTTGTCTCACATTTCACAATATATGCATAGATTGATGAAGACTATACATAATTATAAGCAATAAAAATTTATTGATTACGAACAGTTATTCAGAAAAAGAATAATAAATCTTTTACAAAATATAACTAAACGTGATGATAAGTAGCCATTAAATTAATTAAATAAAATACAAATACAACCTGTCACTATTACTTTTGGTATTATATTGAAACCGGAATTCTTAAGTATACTGGAATGTTTTGCAATAAACTTTGAAATAATAACAATTGCTGGCGATTTTTTCCAACCAACACCGGGTAATATTAATAAGTATGTATTAGGCACAACCCTTCATATAATTAATATTTAGTTTTGAAATCTTTTTAATAACTTGCAGCATCACTTCAGACTTCATCTGTAAAAAGAATTAATATAAAGAGTTTATAAGAAGGTTTGTAAACAATTACATTACACTTGAATGAATATGAATGAATTTATGTTTGTTTACATCTGATTGAAGAGTAAGCTCTAGTTCAGACAGATTTTCCAATAGTAAGAATCCTGACGTAAACGATATATCCGTCAATCCTACCGCACCACTTTCCAAACTAGTAGTCATTTTGAACATTTGTAAATCTTAATATTTAATAAAAACATAACAATATTTTATATAAATCATAATAACTAAGCCACCATTATGAGTGAAATATTTATAACCAAAAAATATTAATGATCACATACGTTTCAAATTTGTGATGTTACCACTGATTCCTTCAACATCAATGTCATGAATATGGTTTATACCCACTATACCAATATCACTCAAGTTGTCACCATGAACTGTTAATCGTTTAACCTTCAGTAAATGACAACAGACACAAGAGAATGTTTCATTGTTCAAGTGCATTTCCAAAATCGTTATGTTGGGTGTCCAGAAAAACAAACTACTCAAATCGTGAGCACTCCAATTTTTATAAAGGCTCTGAAACTGATAAATTGACGAGTTTGGAAGATCTGTATGCGTATCTGGCCATAAATATGGCAAATTGGTGTTACTGTTATAAGTATTATTATAAGGACAACCAATTTGTAATACGGAAAGACTGGGAGCTTTAGTCAAGAAAGAGAAGTTTGAAGTTTGGCAAATGGACAAGTGTTTCAGATTCTTCATATGCGGAAATGACGTGGTGGTGGTCTCCGATTCCAAATGCAGAATCTTAACTGTGTCTTTATGACTTTGAATCATCTCTATTGGTAAAATTGCTGATGTATTATCCAAAATAATTTCTGCCAACTGCAAATTACATTTCCTCAAGAGGTCCATGTTTTCAATACATTTCAACCGTCCTTCATCGGTTGAATTCCATGCATGGCTAAAATCTAATCCACTATTCAAAAAATTTTACAAAAAATTTATTTTATAAAAGAATTTATTCATTATATAAAACTGTAAAGCCAAACTTGCATTAATTTTCATGGTCATTACCCACAATAACGTAATTTCTTCAAGTTCAGTATTGATTTATTCAGCTCGCGGATGCTCAAAAGAGAACTAATTATTACGTTGAATGTTTCATGGGACCAACCATACAAGTCTAAGGCCTGCGAAGGAAAACAAAACAAATAATCGTAATGAGTATGTATTTATTAATTTACTGTGACAGCATACGTAGGGCAACAAACAAGTATGAATATTGGATCATGACAAGATAATGTTGTTTTAAAACCTTTAAGTTTGGATAGAGGGAAAGAACATGAAGCCAAGAGATTTTTTTAACACACTCTTTATTATCCAAGTTGCGTCCGACTTTTCCAAGTTTCAACTCACGCATGTGTAGGTTTTTATTAATATCTTGCAATTGGTGGGCAGGAATGATGACGGCACTATCATCAACAACTGAATCCCAAATCCTGTTGCATATAGACACACAAAGGTACTCCAAAGATGGTGTGTATTTGCACGTAATCAATGCTGAGAAATCTTGGACATTTCGAACCAGGACCGTGCTGTGTATATGTAGAATTTTCATGTTGGATCCCAATGCAGTCAAGATGTTGTAAATTGGTACAATGACGCATGAAGTGTTCCCATCATTCAACACAAAGTTCCGATAACGCCTCAGTAGGTCTGTCAATGATGCAGGATTATCCATTTTAGTGCAAATTTGTAGAAAATCAAGGAGTAGGATCTTTTTATTTCTGAAAACTTTGTCTTCATTTTCCTCCACTAATATTTCTAGCAAAGCACTTCTATTTAAGAAAGTATCGTCCAAATTATGATTCCATTGCAGGTTCAACATTCTGCATGTCTTTATATCTGCATAGCTCAGGTATGTAGCAATTCTCTCAATTATCTTAGTTGATTAATAACAAAAAGTCATTTATAGTATAATATGAATAATTGTAATATGTCATAACAATAATAACCACCTTCTTACCAAATCTACAGTGAATGGATTCACCGGTTTTTTTTTATCGATATCATCTTTCATTCTCCGGTTGGTTGCAGGAAAAACGCTTGTAATGTTTTGCATGATTTCAATAATAATAATAATATTGGTTTTATTATTTAATAAGAAGCAAATGTAGTTAAAACAGCAATAATATATATTAAAACTATTTATATTAAAAACAATTCATTAATAAGAAATTGTAGTATGAATACGTTAAAAGGGTTGATACAAAACACTAAGTATACACTTTAAAAATCCGACAACGATATGTTGACTACTACGCACACAACCAACAAGGAATGATTAACCAACACTTATTTAATACTTTTTTTTAAATATATAAAAAACTACTGCTTATCAAACTAGTACAACCTATCAGCTCAACGTCCTAAACGATTATGTTGTCTATCCTTGTCATGAGTTGCGTCACTTAAACATTAACCTAAAACAACACCATTCAATAATAACATCATAGGTTGGTACACACGTGAAACAGGCAATTAACCATTAATGGTATAAATACAGTAGCACAACCAGTTGATAGATGTCGAATACCCAATGTGAACGGTAATGTACACCACCAGATAATGCAAAAAAATACTTGTAATATTAAATAAGAAGCTTCCATGTGGAGATTCGCCTGAAACGCTGTAACCTAACCAACCCAATATAAAAACATGATAATAATAAATATGAACAATCAATGTAATCAGTGATATAAATTAAATTAGACTAAAAAAAATATATAATGATAATTCATTATTTGATTTCCAAGTTAGGACAGCCTATTGGACGCACTGAAAGGGTTTCGAGATCGCCACATGTATTTCATTAAACCAATCATTTATATCCAAAACCTGAATAATCAAAAGAGGATTGAGTCTACTAGCTGATAAATGTAAATATTATGAGAACCTTCTAAAGCAAGAGGTATGTTGTTGCTTTGATTGCAAACCCATGGTAAATTAAGACAAGATGAATAGTTTTATGCTCGTCTAACCCAACCAAATAACTAATTACTATATGAGTATGTATGTGTGTATGTATGTATTCATGAAAAAAAACAGTTATTCATATAATAATAATAAGAAACCATTTGTGACACCAAAATAATATTGTAAGGCAAGTATTGTTTATGTATAATTTTTAATGGTTAACTATAAAAACTAGCCGAATATTTTTTTAAATTTAACTAACTCCCAGTGAAACTGAACAGTAATTAGCCAACCATTTGTCTCTAGTGTACACGTACATCTTCTTTGTTCTCATATCGGCAATCTTTATAATACTTAACTTTGGGAAAAAACACCATATGTTCGAGTTGTACAACTGAAACCAGTAATCTTTTACATCTATGATCCGGGTAGCTGGCGTTGCTAAGTTATTATCAAATAGTTTCGCCATTGGGTTTTTAAGAGCAATTTCAAGTCTTTCAAGCATGCTTAACTGAACCAACCAATCGAAAGAACATACGTTGGAAGGTATTGAAATACGTAAATGTTTCAAAAATTGAATATCCAATCTTGCATTACAACAATAAAGAGCAAGTGGATTAATTAAATCAACCTCTAATTCTTCCAAAGTAGAACCGATTAAATCGGTAAATTTGCATACCTGTTTCACACATGATGACTTCAATGTTAATTTTTTAAGTTTCAACACGCCAGACCATTTTGATATTGCCCCATAGTTAGTTACTGTACCAATTGTAACCAACCAGTTAAGATTGGACATTATCAATAGAGGATACACTGCTAAACCATCAAAATAATTTATGCTCAACCTTTCCACAGAATTTCTGAGTAATAACATGGAAATGTTTTTACTGCATTCAGAAATGTGAATAAATTTTAATTTCTCTAAATTAGAAGCCACATGTTTAGCTTTGCAACCAATAAACTTCTCAAAAGGCATTTGGAGGTGATGCAAGTCAACTGCATTGCAATCATCATTCTGTTGGAACCAGTCAATTGATATGTTAGTCAAATTCGGCAAATTTTGTAAAGCTGCTTGAATAATAACGTGAACCAGATCCGAACTGTACTGCCAGTCCACGTTAAAGGTAAACTCACATGTTTTAATATATTGACCAAATCTAGGTAAAAAACGCGTTACAATGATTTCCCACATTTTTACACTCGTCAATAAATCATCTTCTTGAGTGTCATTGAAGTGGACCCATTTACAAATGATTGGATTATCAAGGTAATGAACACCTTGCACTCTGCATAGAAAACGTTCCACGTCATATAAATCATCGAATTGTTGATACAAATGCTCACGGTTGTCGTACGGGAATGAATCAAAGCACGCCAACACATCATACCACTCAAGATCGTTTATGAGACCATCAAACTGACGATGTGGCTTGTTTTCTAAATAGCTGTCAACTCCAACCTTCCAAGGCTTGCAAACTAGGCGTAAGTTCATGAGATCGCTTACGTCCAAATAAGGTGAAACATGAGTCAAAATCTAAATAAGAATAACAAAACCATGTAAAGAATGGACAAAATAATTAAAAATTGTTCAAGATGCAGAAATCCAACACAAAAATACTGTGTTGCCCTTTTGATGCATAAAATCAAGGTCAATTACATTAAAAAATAATGCCATTGTTTTCTGCTTCTTCAGTAAATCTTGCCAGCCTTTACATGTATCAAAACAGGCGTTAAGAGTTAAATTGTCGCCCTTAAGCTGGTCAAATATCATCGTCCAAATCTGTATGCGTTTCGGTATTAAATTAAACAAATTATCATAAAATCATAGTTCAAGAGAGGTAATATTAAAGACGTAAGCAATAAAAACAACCTCAGGAGGTAGAAATTCAAAAACATTAAATCCCATGGGACTTTTTGAAGAACCGGCAACTTTTCCCTTCAACGCATCGTTTTCACCCTTTAACTTAGCAATTTCTTGGTTTAATCTGGTGACTCTTAAATTCGCTAATGCCAAGTCAGGTGCTAATCCGTTAAGATTTTTCCTGAAAGATCCTACCTTTTCTGCGCTATGAAGCATTTTCGACATTAGCTTCAACTGTAAAAAATTTAAATAAAAAATTATTTTAAGTTAGGTAACAAAATATAAACAGTAAGGCATAAATATAATTAAACATGAACATATGTGCAGACAAATAAACAAGCAACAAACATGCATGCGTAAAACTTAAATGACATGTACCACACACATATGTAACCCAACCTGAATGAACCTCCGAAACCACTAATTGTGCTTAGCCAAATATGACCAATAACCCAACAATATAAGTAGATGATTGGATAAGAAACTGCACTGAGAGCAGAGTTATCACAAGGTTCAAAGTCCGGAATGTGAATGACTAGAGGTGCATAAAGTGTCGACCAAATATATATGAGAAAAAAATGAATGTCAATGCATCTTATTAAAAAGTAAATCTTCATATAAACACACAAGGAATAAACGGCATTGGATTGTGGGGATTAGCATGAAAAGGATGGTTTCTGCTTCTTTTCTTATCCATGTTAAATTCCCATACATGTACCATTTTTCCCTTGTCTCGCGCCATTAAGATAAGACGAAGACCAACCGTACATGCCGTTATATATTTCAGGAGTGCGTGCATATATATTTAAACTGTTTTAACTCTAAACTCAATACAGAAATGTTTAAATTTAACTTGTAAATTCCTAACTCTCGATGCCATATGTTTATCAAGACCAAAATTAATAATTTATTCCCTAGGACCCTCCAAAACTGTCCACTATATGTAAGATAAATACCGTTTTATATCCTCAAGAACCCTATTCTCTATCTTGTTGGCTGATGCCATTACTTATACTCAACGCAACTGGCCCACGAAACGTAGGAGGGTACCAAGAATATATTTCGTTGTCCAAGTTCACCTAATTTCCTAACCA
>JAHZNA010003870.1:0-13564 GCA_027743935.1 Sinodicranocentrus sp. ZH6 | reverse complement strand
AAATATTTTGCAATTTAAATTTGAAAGCGTGTCCTAATCTAAAAAAATGCCACAGATTACTTGAAATGAAGTGTGCTAATATTAATACATAATTGGTAGAGATTATCGATTTCCCGAAGGTTATCTAACTCCACTCTATCTTATTTTTATGCAAGGCAGCACAATGATTTGCATGTAAACTCTATCAAACTTTTAGAAATCAGTTAATAGCATGGTTTCTTGTCATTCTTATCGCTTAAATTTATAGATCACTAGCTCATAAAAAATTCCAATGAGACCTATACGCTACACTACACCACGCAACATTATGATTGCAGAAGAGTCTTAATAAATAAAAAATTCTGAAACGGATATCATCCTCGTCATTCTCTAAACTTTTACTTCTTTCAGCTCCCACTCATATTGTCGCAATGCGTGGTACAAAGACTTGAGCAACAAATTCTCTGAAATGTTTTCCTGCATCCTTTTTAGAGTTGCAGCCATAAGGTCAGAATTAGAATGAGTACTGTAAAGAGAGCACATGCCTAAATTCTATAGGAATTTCGACAACACACGCATACCTTTTTACTTGTCAGCAAGTAATGCCCCATCATCCGACTGTTTCGTAGAAGTTTAGTAGGAATTAGTGAGTGTTTTGTTTTGTGGTGTGGTAACAATAATGCGAATGAAACGTGAGAATCAAGACAAGACAAGAATAACCCCAACAAACTAAAGGATAATATGCGATGTTACACATCAAACTGTACATATTTCGATGATGAAAATGAATAGCATGGCATTGGCATACCAAAACAACGTGTGTAAGCTTAGGTATGTATGTACCTCGTGGCTTCCCTCGAAATACCAAAGTAACACTAGCGAGAACACGATGAGTCGTAGGATGGATATTCATGAACCTACAATATGTTTCATGGTTATTTAGACATATTTACAAATACCTACTTACTCGCGTATGCACCCTCCTATGTCTTACTTACAAATACTTAGAAATACAGTTTTTTTCTTCATTCACTTTGTGCATACAGACATTTATTTGTTATACTAGTATATCTTGACCATTAGGTTTTGTGAAGGATACAGTGTACGGCAACATTTGCGTTTGGCTACAGCCACGAAAGTTATGTATGTTGCTGGTTGCGCCTTTAAACGTAGAGATAGGGTAAGCATCATCAGTGAACTCTCGCTCCCTTCTCTCTTTTTTTCTTACTTGGAAGCGGCTCTGATAGTTTTCCAAGAATTGCAAGTTTAGCCCAACCGCCTAGATCTTGCTATCTTAACTATGATCGTGATGAGATGATGATGTGATGTGATGATCAACAAGACTATTACTTTAGTTTAGAACATAGCTCCCCTGAGAATTAGTGAAAACGTATATGCAGTGCAGACATCAATATACATTGATATCACAACTCACTCAGATGAATATGCTGTAAAGTAAAGAGAGAGAAAACTAATGCGTAAAAAATATGAGAAAATTATAGTAAGCGGAGATATGAGCCTGTGAAATTGCTTTGATAACATTATACAGTAGCAAAACAAGGTTGTAAATAAGTGTAAGGATGAACGTACGTGTAACCTATACGCAGAAAACTGCCACCCGAAATATCTTGTGAGAGACACAGTTAAAAATGCATTTGTTTTTATTTATCTTTAAATCTTTTGTAATGGATTCTAAAATGTAAATAAACACCGTCATTAGCAAATCCCATGGTCAATGTCATATTGCCCTTCGAGCGTGTGTGTAGATATGAGATTTTCTTCACTTCCCTTTGAGTAATATCCTACATGACAATCAAGCGATCATTGCACCATCATATTTTATTACAAATAACAAATTTTAACATGATTGCGAGTGCATGGGAAACAGTGGAAAGTTCCAGAATTGGAGGAGAAATTATTTATGATCATTCACATAAAGAGCTTAATGGTTTGCTCTGAGGATATTTTGTGAATGTTGGCTCTCTCTCTCGAAAGGTTGAATTTCACGAAAGTAATAATTTAATCTTGCTTAGTGCACGGCGTCTCATGGGACATATGAAGCTCGACACCTTCAAAATGTAAGCTAATTTGTCAGCCAGAGAGAAAAATATCTATGTTTCTTTAAAGATAATCCATTGACGTAGATTAGGAAAAACAAGTTTATTCTTGTTCCTGCTACTGTCATTGCACGAGTGATAGGATAGAATGACTAGATTTAACAAATATGACTAAAGTGTAGAGATTGGGATAAAGTGAGACAATCAATCTGACATACACTGTATCACGAATCGTGAAGTTAATGAACTTGCCCGCTCTTTGACAATGAAATGGGTTCCTAGCAAAAACATATATCAGAGAAGCTATAAAAGCGCCAAGATATCTGTTACGATGCTTTTAAGGCCCAGGCCCATCCAAACTTTGCAAAAAACACTGAAGTTTCCGTTGTGATGGGTGAGATGCAAAAAAAGTCATCGTGAAGTTTTTGCTCTATTTTTTCCTTTCTTGCTTTGTCATTTGTCGGCCGATGTATCAGACAAAAGATATAGCACGCATCTCCCTGATACACGAGATGGGCAGAGTATCTATTTTCATTTCTATCATTATTACCGACACCGAGAAAAGAGAGCGTCATGCTGAACGCTAACGTTCCTTTTGACTTTTGTTCCGCTCTCATCATATTGTTTATTAGGGAGAACAAAAGGATTGCGATCTTGAGCTTGAGCTCATGAAAATGAGAAAACAATGAGCGTCTTGTTCTTGCCCTTCTCTTAATTTTGCAATATGATACGCTTCTTTTCCACGAGATCCCATGTGGTTCGGTGTATAAATAAAGTAGAGGTTACAGAAAGATTAAAACTATGATGAAGGTAAATCTCCAACTTGAGTTGCAACCATGTTTATCTATTTTTGTGTGTTGTGTGAGTAAATAGGCAATAATACTAGTGTTACAATACATGCCAAAACACAATGAAAATGAAATGAGGATTTAAAGAAAAAGGAAACATTGTTTTTACTATGCTAAATTTGAAATTATATACCTAGTCGTTCCTAAACACAAAGTTGCTATTATATTTGAACAGTTGAGAAAGCTGAGATTAGGAATGCTACATAAAGCATTCAATTGGACAATAGTCACTATATTATTCTAATGCCTTCCGAAACCCCAACTGCCATTTATTTAATGACTTGGGCAACAACGTGCATATTTTTGTTATAACTTTGCAAAAAACGGTTCTTGGTCCACATGCATGGTTTGAGATAACCTATAAAATACATAGATCCCATGTCGCGCTTATTTTTTCCTTATGAAAAGCCTAAAAGTTGAGCTCTTCTCTTACCACGACTTCCAGGGAAATTGTAAATGTCAGACTGGCATATATCTTAGACATTCAGAGGTTTAATGCAAAAGAGGAGTGCACTTTAAGTAAGAAAATGGTGAGAGACGAGGAAGTGAAGTCATATAATACTTTTTGTTGGGTGTAGTGTAACGAAGTCATTATTTCACTCTCTTGAGCTTTAAGTATTTTTGCCAAAAGCAACAAAAAAGTTTCAACGAGCAATTTTCCTAGTTAGATCTCACTCATATACCTGATCTTACGGTTATATGGAGAAATGAATTCATCCATAAAACACAGCAACTCTGTCCTCTCTCTCTCGGCGTATTATATTGTACGATTGTGGTTCATGATTATGGTGGTGCAATGAAACAACAAAAAAGTGGGGGGGGGGGACTTGGAAAATATTATTTTTCGCTTACCTCCGAATCAATGCTTTCCCAATACCATCCAGAACACCTGAGTTCTTTCCTGTTCCTCTGTACAATTTCGAAATCTTTCCCAGTCGCCAGTTTATTTTTGTTGCAGACGATTTCCACTTGGATATTTTCATTTTGGAACAGACCCATGTCCAGGTAAGGAACATTTATCACAATTTTAAAGCTGGACTTATTCTTAACATTCTCCCAACTTACTACTTCCCCAGAGAATGCATTGCCATTAGCACTACTACAACTACCACCACTGTCAGTAGGAGACGTCGGTTCTGACAACGACATTGGAAGGGGTTGACTATGGCGATGATTAAGTACATGACTATGAGTGGAGTGCCGGTGATGATGGTGCTTTCCTTTCCCACTTGTGATGAGGACGTTGCCACCTGAGGTAAACAAAACTTTGCGATTCCGCTCCTGATTGCTTTCGCATTCACCACAATGGAGAGGTTTTTGGCAGTCGTGATCGAATTTCACCCAGTTGTTCATACATGTGCTCAAAATTGGAGTTTTCCTCTTTGGTCGTGAGCCATTGCAATTATTGTTATTACTACTTGTGCCACGATTTGCACTGGTACTGTTAGAAGTGGCTGAGCTGCTCCCGCTGCAAATCTTACTGAAAAGACTGTGATGACTATTTCCACTTCCGGATCCACCTCCAGCACGTGCATTGCTCGCATTACAACTATTATTATTACTAAGAGATGCACTACTGCCACTGTCACTTCCTCCAGATAATAGAGACGTTGTTGAGGAAGCCGCTGCGATCGGAGTGGACGCTGAGGAGGAGGACCAACTCCGTCGTAGGAGATTCGTCGGTATTATACTATGCGTTTGTGTCAAAGGCTGCATTTTTCCCACTAGCGAGGGCATTTAGCCTGCTTTTACTTTGAAACACCAATAAACACAAAAAAATAAGCTTAAACACCAGCAAACTCTGGCTGAAAGTAATAATGTCGTGCCGTACTTCGTTCCACCAATTCACTATATTTTCCACGCTCTCTATATCATTGACGTAACGTGTGGTTTTCTTCTAGTCGACGAGAATGAATAATATCCTCCAATTCCTGGGATTAGAAAAGGTTGTGCACACGAAAAAACCCTGTGTACTTTAATACAGTCAGTGTAATTTTTTCCTTTTTAATGATTAATGTAGATCACGTCAAGCACAATGCAGGGAATATTATGGAGTGAACATGAAGTAAATATCGGGTCTTGATTGCGTGCAAGAAGCAAACTTATAGTTTCCCTTTTTTTATCAAACAACTCCTTATAGCTTTGAGACAGGGACGAGAGCGAGCGTGTGCGTCCTTCTCACTAACTGTGCTGCGACTGAAAGAGAATTTCAAGAGTGAATGTCTGTATATGAGAGCTCTTCGAACACATGTATGTATAGGATGTTATGATAATGCTGTTCATAATTCAACTGAGAATCGTACAACTCGGCACAGCGTAAAACTATAGCGTATACTTTACTTGGTAATTATTGTAAAGGTAAAGCTCACACAGGCAGTGCAGCAATGTTATTTAGCTCTGTTCGCCTTCTCCTCACTCCGCTTGCCTGACTTATGAAAATCAAATACAAGTAGCCATGATATAAAAGTCGCTGTAAAATATGTAGTTCCATCAGCGATGGTGGCTCATGCATAGCGTGAAACACAGTGTTTTAATGGATATATTCCTACAACATGAGCAATAGCAAAAACACTAGAGCTTGTGATCAGAGGGAAGGAGAATCCAGCATTTCAGGAAAGTCGTGTGATGCACTATTCGTGTGGGCTTTACACAAGTTTAGTCACAATCACAATTTATCCAGTAAGTGGTTCCTATATGACTGGATTCCGGCTCGAGATGAGTTGCTTTTCCCCGTTACATTTACTCACTCACCAAGTTGGCTTTTCCATGATGAATGAAATGAATATGGGATACAGCGAGAGCCAAGATTCCTTTCTTGGATAGATGCGCGATCAGATAGTGATAGTCGTGTGTGAAGAGAGAGAGAGCTTGTTTAAAGTTTATTCATTCAGGGTGAACTCTACACTGAAATTTGTTACGCAACCTTGTTTTCCCTTTTTCCTCTTTACTTTGAATCTACCTCGTCACATTCACTTTGCTCGAGTACTCCGTATGAAAGTTTTCCACGTACTACGGAGGCAACTATAAGTTTCATATTGTTTTTGTACGAAGGGAAATGCTTTGGTAGTGCAGCGATAAAGTAAATTGATTTCCTCTCTGGAGATAAAGGGCACACAAAGTGAATGTCAAATATTTCTCTGATACATAGTTTGTCCCAACCAACCACGCACTTTTCACTGTGAAACGTGCCGGTGGTATATAAGCTACAAGTGTAAACAACTTCAGAGCCTCGTACCCATTTTTACGCTCAATTCTCAAAACTTCTCTCACGAAAACTCCCTCGACGCTATAAACTAGCTGTGGATAGCAACCGGAAGAAAGTTATGAATAGTGACAGGTGACTATATCGCATTGGAGTTGTTTGCTTTCTCCATGTTTTTCTTTTCTTTCCTTAAATTGATAAACTGCGCAGTCCCAAATGGAAAATGCAATTTGAATAGGGTTTTGGACTACGTGCTCAAATAGAGTGTCAGTCACCCCATGAAGTTCCTGATAAGAGAGTAGGCACCTATACCATAAATGACTTTAATTACAACTACAATTCTAGCTTGATATTTAGGCCAGCTTCCTTAGAAGTTTTCGTACGCTATCGCTATACATCCTATCTCCGCCTGCACCTCATGCTTCTAGTTGTCCTTCCCTTGACGTCTTTCTCGCCACTTGTAATGACCTAATTGCGGAAAAAGGGCTATTTAGAAGAGAAAGTTGAGTCTTGAAGCGGATGGGAAGAACGGAAACAAATACAATACAATGCTAGAATTGCTCCTGCTAGAGAGATTCAACCTCTCAAGACTGCTTCCTTTTCAACTGTAGAAACATTTGTAGACCAAATTATTTCGAATGTCATTTTCCAAGTAATTGCCATTAAAGCACAGCTCTATATTGCTGGAGAGATGTGGAACCTTTCTAGGTGTTGGTCCCCCCTCTCCAGAAAATAAACTTTCTCATGCCAAATGCAAGGTCTAAACGCTAACTTTATTCCTCTCGCCCTTTCTAATTATGTTTCTTTCGCTTCGAGTGTCAAGGATCTTGTATCAATGTAAATCATAAAGTGGAAAGAATACAAAAACTAAATTTTACTTTGGTGAGTTGAAAAAGGGGAAGTTGGTATAATAGTTCGAGGTGAAAAGGAAAAATTCTTAGAACCCTTGAAACCCCACCGATTACTATTTTAATTTATGAACACGTAGTAAGCCACTAGTGCAAACTAAAAACTTGAAGTTATTACAAGAAAAGATTGAAAAACTTCAAAAGTGCATACTGATTACTTATATATATGACATGATTTAAAAATGAAAGTTTCACAAACCATTTATCCTCAGCCCTTCATGGATCAAGATCAATCCTCCGAAACAATGATTTTAGAGATTTTCCTGCTTATTTGACTCGCCTGAGTTGACTACAGCGAAGCTTTGAAGTCGAATCTACTAATGAGAAAGATTTTGAGTCTTCAGAAGTATTTATAGCCTTTTTCGAACAAAATGACGATTGAATTTGTATGTATGTAAATGTAGACACACACGCAGTATAAGAATTGAATTTCACCTTATGCACCTACTCTTTCACCGAGTAATACTGGTAGGTGTTTTACTCTTTACTCAATAAAGAAGATGAACACAGTAACAGGAAAAGAGCTTGCAGGGCAAGCTTCCATTACATTTTTATCATATCACCTCATGCATCAGGACAAGGACGCTTTACAAATTACAGATGACAGTTGGAATATTTGATCGAGTAGAATGGAAACGGGGAATGCTGACACAATGCTGGCATCTCCATTCCTCTCAATGAAGTATTTGTTCTGAAACGAAAGATAAAGATAATTGCAGTCTTTTAATTAAATTTAACCTTAGTCACATTTAGAAAATATGTGGCAGGGACAATTTTAACAATTTTACCACACAATACCATGTACCAGCAGAAGCAGAGAAATTCTTCGCTATTACTGTAACTAACTCCACAAAATCCTGACTCATAGTCATAAAGGCACTTCGCCTAAGATAATTTTGAATAATTTTGCACAGTTAATACATCTTCCAACAATGTACGCCAATCGTATGCATTCTTATAAATGTCGACTGTTGTGCCAGCTCATTCATGGTTTTGCATAGCATATTTTCACAGAACTTACACAAAAGGACTAATTCACGAAAAGGTGTTTGTTTTCAGTGCACTCGTACTCGACGAAGTGTGCAGAACGGAAAGTGTGTCGCTTTCCACGTTTCAGTTTATTGTTTCCTCATAAATGTATACAACTCACTCAGTAATTTATGAATGGGGAAAAAGTTGGCAAAAAGTTTCTACATACCTTACACAAAGTCTTCAGAAAATGAGTAATATAAAATACTTACGTTGTTAAGTGTTCATGATAAAAAAAAATATTTTGCGTATATGTACGATTTGCTCCAAATGTTAACGTATGTATGCATACAAATAAAATATATATTTTAAAACCGTTGCATACCCTCTTTTTTGAGATGTTCGAACAATAGTTTTTAAATTAAATTAAGTATGTTGTAAGTAAACACATCATCAAAATCGAAGCCAGTTTGTTGACAGCGTCCCGATGTACACAAATCGTAAAGAAAAAATCTTGTTTGTTGTTTGACGCGATTTGACTTTACACAATATATTTTTGCCAAAACTGATTTGTTCCTATGAAAAGAATTGACTCTTCATTTCTAGCTTGTATAAGTTGTAGTTATTCTATGTTTTTCTCACTTAAATGCAATGGCGGGAAGAAATAAAGAACCAATACGAATTTTAATCAAGAAACTAAACTTCCATAAAACATTATTCAATCCGCCAATTTTGAAAATAAATCCACTCCCGACAAAGCAAGTTTTAAAATATCATAATGCCCCACATGGGAGGAACCTGTAGCATGGCACATACACATACTGTTGCTTTGTAGGCTGTGAAAAAAGAGAAAAAAGGGTTTTAACAAAAGGAATTTCATAAAAGCAGGAACATTACTCATTTTGTTTGAATTACTCATAAACAGAAGGGAGTAACGCAGCAGCCAATATTCACTTGATGATTGGTCAAACTTTGTTAACTAGGTATTTTACTTTCGCGGTGGAGTATTTTTTTGTGTTAGTAGTTAGACGTAGTGGACAAGACTAATCCCTTAATAAAAGAAAAATGGCAAAGAACTGTAGCTCCGAGTACAAGACAACCTGATTTGTATGTTTTGCGCGTGCTTGAATTTCATTAATTTCGAACATGATAGATAACGCAAGTATATCTGCATCACAGACAAGCAAAGTGAAGGAATGATTTTGTACATCATGTTGAGTACAAAAGGGATTTGTCACTTTTAATGACTCTACAACGTACACTGCCTAACAATCATTTGTATAATTGTATGTTCCCCAAAGTATATCGTTTGTAGCTAGTAAACGACGATTTTCGAACTTAAGTGCTTGCGTCGTGGTGAGTATAATTAATATTTCGTTCTTCGTACGATAAGTAACTTGAACTTTCTTGATAAACCTGACGTGGTGATGTTCTTCTGACATCTGTTGTAGTTGTAATTGTAACCGTACTAATAAAAACTGTTAGTGCGATTCTTCTTCTCTCCTCTCTCTTAGCTTTCCAAGTGTATCGCTAACATAACATCAACATGTCAAATGTCGTGAATAATACTACGCAGCATCGCAGCAGCTAAAACACATTTATTGATTTCGCCATGCTTGTCCGTCTGTCTGTCTGTGCACGCACACGATTCCAACGATATGCGTGGACCGATTTTTACCAAACATGGTACATAGGCTCAAGGCTTACATGGGATATTTTTTGACCCAAATCGACGAACCCTCTCTGGTTGGGGGCTGATGGGGATAGGTCAAGGGTAATCATTCTGTGTATTTTCAGCTTTATCGGGCATACCCCCCGGGGGGCCAGGGGAAAAACTTTGAAAATAGGTCGCTCCTCCTGGTCATGGTACGTCTAATGGTACTAAATTTTTACTGGTACAAGGATCATAGTCAAGGGTTATCATGGGATATATTTTGGGCCATATCGACCTACCCCGCAGGGAATGGGAGGGGTTCCTTATGCATATCCTAGCATCCTAATATATTTTAGTTGCGTATCTATTGTTGCCTTACGGCTAGTTTATTTCGATAATGAATCTTACGAAGAAAGTCAATCCTCAATTCCACTTGATAGCATCTTGACAACGCGCTACCCTTCACTAAATATTAACGTTTCGCGTAAACTTGGGTTGGGAGGTTAGTTTGCTTAATTAAAAGTGTCCAAGCAATTACCTAAAAACCGTTTCAAGCAGATCTTTAAAAAAATGTTGAATCTTAGCTGATAACTAGGCTATCATTCATACAGGCGCAGTTTTGATTTCAGCAGCATACCAATAAAGGCTTTGCTAAAGCAGCCTTTAATTATGGCAATTGATAGGTACGAGACTTTACATTAAATACAATGAGTATCCCAAATACTTCGTAAGCTATGCGATAAAATTTGCATGATGTAGTCGCATGTTTAGTTCCCGTAATGCCAAATACCTACACCTACACTACTACAGAGAAATAGCTTTACGTAGTAGCAAAAGAGCAGAAGGTTTTCGTAGTAAACGCTCGTTCCTTCGTTGTTTTTTACCTATCATATCATACTGTCATATTTTACCTAATTTTTGTTCACATCAGTTTCCCTATTCTACCAAGGCAAAAACTGCTCATCATATGGGAAAGTACAATAAAACCTGATCAAGGAAAAGAATGAGTAAACTGTACACATTGCAGGCACTTGATATTGCAATACAAGTACCTTTTTGCATCACATGTTACATCCGCACGACAGCCGGGCCGGTGTACGAATATATACTACCTGATGAGGTATGATCGTATGAGTTTTTCCATCATCAGATAAGATCGGAACGTATTTATAGGACAGGCCAGGTAGTACCCAAAGACATGAATCATATTTACTATTATCAGCAAAAACAGCTACCTCCTCACTAACTCATCAACTGACTCATTTCCATTTTCTGGATGTAGTGCGTTCAAAGACAGTTTTTGTCAATGAAAAATTTAAGGTACCGACGGTACCATTGTGTGATTGTGTGTAATGTGTAATACGTCTGAATCTGAATTCAATGCGTGTGCACTAATCGTGAGTTTTCCTCATAGCACAAGGGATTCAATTGTATAAAATGACTCAACACACTCAAACTCATATAACATACACATTCTCAGAAACTTTAATCAAGGTGATGTGATGACAGTTGTGAACATTTACAGGAATTGCTAATCAACTATTTATACACTGCTCCACTGTGTGTGCACTACTGGCACATTAGAGAGATCACATCATTACACTTCTTGTTGGCATCCATGGGGGACCTCCAGTTGCAATATTGATGCGCTGGAATCATTCACAATACTATATATACCATTAGCACAACCACAACCACATGTGGAGCTACAGTAACGTAGCGTTGACTCTCGATTTCAGCTGTTATTGCATTTTATTCATTGCAATGTAGTCTTGTTAGTGATATGGAAATGGATGATGCGGTTTGCTATAAAAGGCTTTAATACTTCTCGTAAAATAACATCAATACATATGTTTTACATCCCTAAACCAAATTTGTTCCATGGATTTATGTATATTGATTTATATAAACAATGTATATGCCAGACGTGCTTCATGGCGCGGAATCGTTTAGCAAATATGTGCCGCATTAAGCAAACTTTTGATTAGCAGGTCATACTTGCGACGTGCGACTCAGTGAAGGTCTAA
Organism: Sinodicranocentrus sp. ZH6; assembly: GCA_027743935.1. Classification (NCBI taxonomy): domain Eukaryota; kingdom Metazoa; phylum Arthropoda; class Collembola; order Entomobryomorpha; family Entomobryidae; genus Sinodicranocentrus; species Sinodicranocentrus sp. ZH6. Next base: position 1,920 of record JAHZNA010003870.1, on the reverse strand, counting down.
TCTGCTGTATTTTTTCCGAGAACAGTAAGAGATTTCGTATGTAACCTTATCATTTGTGGCCGTGGGTGTTGCATAATCGTAAATTTTTAAAAACCTAACTTTATATGCCGGTAAATCACGACACTTTCAATCATCGTTCGATAACTTAGCATACTTACGATAAAAATGGATTTTGATTCAAGAGAAATGCTGACTTAGAATGTCAGGTAATTGTTAACACAGTAATTTTTTCCCAAGTAAACCGGAATAGATAATAAATTATAAATTTTTAATAGGGAGTGGGTAGATTTCCACGAATCATTTTACCAAGTATTCACCCAAGCTTAAAAGTAAATAGGTCAACCGACGAAGTGTGCCAAATGATATTTGCGAAAAGTTTCCAGCAACCGAACCACTACATTTTTCCAAGAGCTCCTAAGCTTCCCTTCTTTTTCTACGAAAATCTCCAGGCTTCGGAAACCAACATTGACTGTCGCGTCTCAATCCTCGGATTTAATCTGAATGCGTTTGAAAATACCATCTCTTTTATCTATAATTACTGCATAACTAACGATAAGCGTCATTCGTATCATTTCTTTGATCTGTCTGAATTTTTTCCAAAGAACTCGAAAGAGTTTGGTTTGTATTTCCTCTGCTCATTTGCACTGTTATTATAAATAACAAACAGTGTGGTGTGGATTGCGGATTGTTTGGGAATACACGGGAAATTCGAGCAAAAATTTACCCCACAGCTGCCACAGGCTATAGTTCAAGCATGACAATCCTTCCTTCCTTGTAGCTTCCCTAAGCAAACAAAATGCGATTTCCAATGAAAAATCCTTGTAAATTGGTAGTTTGTTTGGGACTCCTTTTAAGCAGAAAAATGTACATCTACTAATTAGAAATCTTCTTTCTTTGTAAGCTTCCCATTTCCTCCTTTGTAAAATGAATATGGTAAGCTAATTGTGAGAATACATCAAGCTTACTTCAAGAATACACAGACAGAAGAGAATGATTCTCTTGTAGATAATAATTATGCTGTGTAGAGTAGACTGCCTACAGTAGCGAGTTAAACGCAAGTGTTAATACGCTAATGTGTATGTATAAACATTATAATTAGTTGATGGACTTCTATGAATCTAGTAGCGAGTTTTTTTGCTCGAGGAAAAGACGTGTAATAGCAACCACATGATCATTATAATGACCACATACATTCATAAGATTTTTCACATGGTACTGAGGAAATATATACAGACTAAGCAAACGGAGATATTATGCATATTTCGTAGTAAAGAGTAAACCTTACAAATGAGTTTCATCGTGGTCACAGTGTCAGTCGCATATTAATCTAAAAAGACAATTTGATAATAGATTTCATTACGGAGTAAAGTGTGACCGGCCCTGCTACTGTGAATTAAGTTTTAATAGCTCCCTAATCATAAATGGCAAGAATTATTCTCGCCACTTTTAACCTCCAAATCTTTGTTAGGATAGTTTACATGGTAAAACTTCTGGCATGCATAATGCAGTATAAAATTAGCTGTATTTAGGGATGTAAAGAAGTACCGGAGAGCGAGCTGTCAGTCTACTTTAATTATTTGCTTATTTATAAAAAACACAAACCTGTTGTATATATTAACAATTACAAATATATAAGGCACTCGTTCCAGTACATTAGATATTCCTTGCGAAATCTGTACTGTGAAATGTATTCATGAATTATGAATTTGTAGTCTGCATTTGACGGACCGCTAGACGTAAAAACATTTAAATATTATGATGGTAATAGCTGTGTTTAACTCAATTAAATACAATGTCTGAACCAACTAAGTATGAACATCTGTGAAAATAACTCACGTGAAGAGTGACCAAACCTGTCTAGTGCCAACATGTAATACTTGGAGACTGTTGATGTTCATTGAAGTACCATTTCCATGAATT
>JAHZNA010003869.1:0-19220 GCA_027743935.1 Sinodicranocentrus sp. ZH6 | reverse complement strand
CATTGTTACTATTCATTTGAACACAAAGGGGGCGAGCATGTTTTTCACCATTAGCAGTAGTTTGCCTTGTCACTACACCTTTGTTGAGTTGGCCTAGTCTCCATTCACGTATAGCTAGACCATGGTTAGGAGCGAGTACTTGCATTGCTTGTTCAATAGTTTTCAATGCATTTTTGTCCTCAGGTATGTTGTATAGAATAAGGTTGCAGCTTTTTCTAAGTCTTTCTTGGGTCTCTTTCAGTCTTTCCTGCATGATTCTAATGTCTGCAACATCATCACGTATACCCTTCACGTTCATTTCCTTCACTTCACTTTCTAGCTGATCTTGCCGCTTTTCTATATTTGTCATTCTCTTCCCTATGTTACACATGTCTTTCTGTAGGCCTAAGATGCTGGTTTCTATTTTGTTTTCCACTCTAGCACACAAATCCTCAATTGTCATAGCCATGATGTAAATAGTAATGACAGGTAGAAAGACAAGTGCACAAATTATTCAAATGAACAATGACTGGGGTCAATAAGTTTTAGGTATGTGTGTTTATGATGCACAAATATTAATAAGTTAGTCACGAATTATGTTATAAATTAGAACAGGATCAACTTGAAAATAATTTTTCCAGAACCGTCACACTCAACTGCACAAATCTATATAATTTTTATATCTATGCGAGCTCTAGATAATTAATTGCAACACAAATTCTGGGAGCTCCCATGAAACACGACTACACTCAAGAAATGAAACTACTACTTGAGATAAGAAAGTGTGAGCTGCTAGGCTAGAAAGCTAAGTTGAATGAGAGGAGAGAACTCACAAGCAATTTTATACAGCTACGAGACGAAAATTCCAGAATGCTCAGAGCTTCCATAAAACACGTGAAAGATTCATTTATATGAGCATCTACGAAGGTAATAAAATACATGCATTCGAACATCAAACCGTGGCAAGCACAATATATTGTCACAGGAAGAGTTGAACTTGAGAATAGAGTAAAACCATATTGCACACCGACCACTATTTCATCATCATCAACCTCAGTGAGCCATATACACTGATAAAATTGGATACTGAAGACTTACAACAGAGCAACATACTTCAGATCACGTCAAAATAATGGAATGCGGCTCCACTTCTTGTTCCATGTTGGCCTTTCTGGCCAGGTTGCAAACAAAACAAGACTTAATACGCTAAGTTATTGTGCTAACGTAACAAACAGCCAGGAAAACTTGAGGCGACAGAGGAATGTGAAAGTTTCATGAGAGAGTAGCAGATGACTGGCAGGAGTATCAACCATTCGTAGCGAAGCGGATAGCGAAAGAGACAGCAAGGAGGGACAACAAAGCACAGCTAAAACAGCCGGAACAGTTGTCGAATCTAAAGAAAAAGGGAAGCGGAGTCAAAGCCAAATGGCAGCTGTTATAATAGTGTATGGGCGTATGTATGGAAAATATTATGTGGCGTATTATTTCCGTCCTATTTTCAGAGTACACAACACATTGATGATACATATATATATATATAATTTCATCTACAATATTATGCTATCATATAGCACCGTGAATAACACAAGTTGACATTAAGCTGGAACGGTGGTCGAGTGTGCACAAAGGGAAGGAGGCGAAATTCATACGACAGTTCGACTGAATCCATATAAAATATTTGCAGATCGACCAGCAAGGGAGGAAAGAGTACCAGATTGAAAGAGCGAGAAAGCAAGCAAGCGAGAGAACAAATATGAAGGGTTGCTTCTCATTCTTTCGAAGAAGGAGAGCAAGTGGCGAAATCGAAGGGGAGCGCTGTGGAGACGAGACGGGAAGCTTTTTCTACGATTGCCTCTCTCTCCCGTACTGTTTCCCTTTCATATTTTCTACATATGAATGCATCTTCCATTTCACAGTTGTATAACACTGCTTGATGGAAACTAGCACTCACACAAAATGTTTCGATTACAACTCCTGCTGTTGCTGTGTAGCTTTGCTTTTTCAACCTCGAACTCGAACTCATATCGAACGAATGAGAGGAGGAAAACCGAAAGGGAAAACTTGCTAACGGGTATATATCGTACAGATATCACACGGATGAGCACAAGAAGAAGGGTCCTTTTTCCATTTCTCATCTAGCTTCTTCTTTCCCATTATTATATATGCCCTTTCTTCAGCTCTTGGCTTTTCCTACTCTCCCGAATCCCTATACACAGTGCAGCAGGTATTGATTTTTCTATAGGACGGAAGGGCACCTTCTGTGGCGGAGTAAGCACAACCAGCAAAAGATATCCAACAAAGATTTTCAGGATGTATAATATTACACAGATGTGCTCTCTACTTCAAAATCTCTTTCTCTCTCCCTCTTTCGCCACACATTCAATATTTCCACTCTGCTCTCATCTTTTCTCTTCTTCAAATCTCAAACTATAAACATTCAACTCTTTACTACTTCCATTCCAATGCCATCTCAACTCTCTCTCTACTGCTTTTTTTGCTTGGCTGAACTGCAATGTAGCTATTGCTTTTCAAAAGTCATAGTCATAATAGCATTTATAAGTGTATCGTCGTTCTTCCTTCCACTACGATAAACACACGTAAAACATGTTTCCTCAAGTTGACTAGATTTTGCCACCATTCACTCACTACATCGTGTAGCCGCTCTCATATCCACTCTGTTTGCACAGATTTATGTATGTGAATTCATTTAGCTCCTTGTGCGCCGGAATTCACACGAACATAAGCAAAGTCTACAGATGTTAGATGTACATTCAGGAAAGAAAGTGTGTAAAGAAAGCAAAGCAAACACTGTCCCTGGCCTGGCTTCCATTTCGAATTCAAGAACAGTTTTTGGCCGCCGTGGATGGATTCTGAATCCAATCTTCACAAAACTCTGATACACATTTTACTCCCATCAACGTCATCCAATGAACCATTCTATTTCATGCTGTCTGTCTACCTTAAGTAACGGATGACCATTGCGTTTTTATTATCCATTGCACGATTCAAACTTATGTCTTCGTGTAACATTTGCTCTGTTCATATTCTGTCGGCAGCATTTCTCTATTCCTCTACAATGTATGCTACTTACATCTTCGTCGTATAGTATAGTTTTAGTAGATGAAACAAACAACTCTAGGAACCCCAACAAAGGATCTTACATGAGTAATCTAAGAAAAGCCACCACACGAAGCAACCAGTTGTGCACAAAAGGTTATGTCACTTGGATAAAAGCTCCAAGTTTCCAGGAGGAAAAACAAAACTCGCAAAACATGCCACAAAACAACTCTATAAATGTATACATACGAACAAATACAAATCTATTCATTTGTATGCGCCCAACTGTTAATGTCAAATCACATGGACGACTTAAATTATACAAAAGACGCTGAAAAGGTTTCCGAAAATAATTAAACTAAGTAACTACAGATGTGTGCATAGACCTACAGGAAACAAACCACGCGGGGTTTCCTACCATGCGAAAAATTGAGAGGGAGCTCAACATATCATTCATTTGTCGAAAGTAGATGTTGAGAGTAATCCACAACTTCTATTCATCATTCTGTGATTTAAATAACATCTTAATGAAAATTACATCGCCGGCAATTATGACAACTCAGCAGCATCAAAAGAAAGATGATTACGACTAATGACAGGGGAGTAAGCGAGAGAGGGAGAGAATAGTGGTCTTGATTGGAAATTCGCGCAGTAGCCATCTAGAAAAAAACCTAAAACCTAAAACCACTTCAGCTTTTCCATTAGCTTACATTCATTCATAGAATACCATGTCCTTCTAACTAACTTTCTCCAAGTCAAACGACTAATGACGCTAATGAGTGACTGAATTCGAAGAGAACATCTACAATCCGAGTTCCTCGAAAAAAACTGCTGATTTCACTGCGAGACAAAAGAAACTGGAAAAGTGGGAGTCTCTCTCTTTTACAGCCAACTGAAAAGGCTCACAGCCCGCATTCATCATCATCAGTAGAGAGCTGTATTGTACATCCGCCTTGCACCGTGACGTCTTAATTTCCCTGCGGTGCCGAAACCTTCTGGCAAGTGGAAACCTATTGCTTACCATGACAAAAAAGAGAAAATGCTTCATGCATGCCACCACTCACGACCACACCAGCCCAGAGAATTTAAGGATATAATGCTAATGTAACACCCAGAAAGAAGAAACAGAGACACCAAGTCTGTGGGAGTCCAGTCATCCAGAAGAAAATCTTTTTATGGCTAAAGAGACAGACGAAGAGAATGAGCACACACAGGAGGAGCACACAAGAAAGAAAAAAGAAGGAAAAGGGAAGATTTGTGGCTTGGTGCCCATATGTACCCAACTCATGTATGAAAGTATTACTCTTAGTCCACATCATCAACAGTGAGATCAGACACACACAAAAGAAAGAGCATTTCGATACTGTATAGCTTATATCCGCATTTCAGGATCATGCCCTTATCAGCCCGGTGACTTTTATAGGCTTTAATACATTTATATGAATGAATGCATTGTACTCATGCATAAGGTTAGATTACATAGCAGGAAGAAACTAGGCAAAAAACTAATACATGGTTAACAGGACAAAAGCATGAGGGCAATTTGTTTCACAATAGACGATCCACATGGCAAAGGAAAAAGGAGGAAGGAACGGCTCAAAAAGACCTTTACGTGAAAAATGAGCGCTGGCTAGAAAAGTCCGCCTAAGTCTAATATGTAATTTCCTTGAGACGACTTATCATATAAGATCATAGACACAGGAGATACGCCACACTCGTGGTAACACCAGCTCTTCTAGCTCACACACTCACATCTTGAAGACATGGAGGAATATCACTCGTTTTGTGTGATATATGGCAGGAGATACACAAGTACAAGCATAATACATAATACATAAATAGGGAAAGGAGGAAGACCTAGAGAAAGACGGCTGCCAGTTTCATACTCCCATATTATAAAGAAAAAGTAAGCAATGAGAAGAGGAGATACGAAATACTAATGCAAACTAGGGAAAACACGAACAGTTTTCCCTTCCCCTCATTCTTTCCATCTCTCGACTACTTTTTTTCTATTATACACATCTAAAAAAATACACACATTCATAGGTATATATATATATTATACATCCGCTACTTCCTCTCACAACATAACACTCAAGGCTTATACACACTTCTACCCCATCTTTCTTCAGTCTTTCTCCCATTCTTTCTTTTTCCTCTTTGGATATTGCTCTTTTATTCAAACCTCTTTTCTTTTCACTCTGCATCCACTTTCCAACAGCTCCTTCACCAATCCCAATGATGATACCTATGCATGTACGTGTGTGTACACTTTCCCGAGTGCATTATAATGCCGTATAACTACACAACATCATTTCTCTTTCGTCTTGCCAAGAGGAGAGAGATCTCTCCTCACATCACATTTTCGTCTCAAAGAGCCTCTTGAAACTCTCAACGTTGACATTAAGAGCTTGGATTGTGTGCCTCTGTGAGTCACTCAAGGGGTGGATTGGAAATAGCAGTAGGGCAATATAGATGCTTGAATGAAAAGCCATAGTAGAAGAAACCTAGCAAACTTACTTTTTCTCAACTGAGGACACATTATAATATTCGCGTTTTCTACAGGAAATTCTTTCCAAAGTCCATCAGAAAAGCACATATTGCTATAAAAGGGTTTCAGTGGGAAGCGACTTCTTTGCCAGAAACGACCTCAACATTAAGCTCCTCTGAGAATGACTGACTTTAGCCCGTTACGCTCCGATGCGCTGCCCCTACTTTGCAAAGATGAAAACCCACCCACACAGACAACTCAGTAAAGAACGTGCATGCCATTAAAATACAAAAGTATAGTATTCTCCACCTGCCCTGTCTTCCATTCAAAGAACTTACGAACTTACCACTCTTCCAAATTACGGCTACTCAAAGAAAAGCCTTTATACTATGTTTTTCTAATCCACCCTAAACTTCCATGGACAAGACAAGACGTTGCACACAGACATCTTCGAACGAAATGAATTGGCACATGAATAAATTACGAAAAAGTCGAATGATTTGTCATTTGATTCAAAAGCCTGTTGGTACTGCCAAAAAATCTAGTCACTAAAAGCTTTTGCTTTCAGTGACAAACGTCATCTCTGAATCCCATTTCATTCACTGAACAAAGAGAAAAGGATATTTTCAAGTGTTTTCAGCCGTGTTTTATTTCAATTTAGTTGATGACAACGTTACATAAAGATGACAGGATGAAACCCTATCTGTTTTTGTATGTATGGCTTTGCCATACATCAAAGACTCGACTTTTCTACTCAACTCATCATCATAAAGGGAATCAGTCGAATACAAGTCTCAAAAACATTCTACATCTTCCCTGACACTGTACATTTTCCAATTTAGACATTATATGTGCTTTCTACCTCCATATCCTATAAAGGCAAGTATGCATTTTCCCTTTTCCCATCAAATGGTACAAAATTCAAGCACAAAGAGCAAGCAAAGTAAGAAAGTGAAGCTGTACAGTAGCTGTACCAGCCTGGGGTTGCTATTAAAGTCTTTGCCACTCTTGAACAACAACATCAAAGCCGTTCCACTCACTGATAGTAATACTCCGTCATTACTGACTGCGAGAAAAGATTCTAAATTCTCCTCTTCTCATCATATTTCTCCAATTTATTCCCTTCTTCCGTGCACCCATTCATACCATTAACCAACCGCGAACTCAAAAAGAGAGCCTTTTACATCAACAAGGAAACTTTCCTCTTTTTCCTTTGAACTTGAAAGCGATAAGATGAAATGAAATTGCAGACGAAACACTTTACTTTGTTGAGCAAATCAGTTAAAGAATATTGTTGTATACACCACCATCCATCTTAGCACATCAGACAAACACACGAAGTGACTACGTAAAAAGGCTCTCTGAAAAGATGAGGAGGAGGAGAAGAGGCATTTCAAACAGTACAAAGACAACGACGACAATGCTGTGATGCGAATGAGAATTACGCCCAGGGAACGAAATTTACTTTCAAGTATCTTCTTGGTTCTGCAACAACGAACCAGTACGTACACCAGGAGGATTATGGGGAGTAGATTCACAAAGGACACAATGGCAGAACACACAAGGTAAACTCGTGACAAGCTTCCTTTCCATCACATAATATTTTTCTATCTTTAAATCTCCAAACACTGACAGGGATTACTAAAAAAGTCAAGAAACATGGGGTAGTATTTCTCCATGTCAATCTAGGGTTGTGAATACGCAAAACTAATTACGTCGTTCATGCCCAAAAACAAAATCTGGGAAAGGAAAAGGGTAAAAGGAAACAGATCACGTATCTCATGCATAAACTCCTTTATTCCTATATCTGTCTTTGGCGTAAGACCTTCAGGGATGGGAATGTAGTGCTAAGATAATAATCAAGAAAGGGCGTTGGGGCAGAAAGCCTGCATACAAAAGTATCATCATCATCATCATCATCATCATCATCAAAGCATAGAATGAAAGAAAAAAAATCTATATTCATCTCATGCTTCCCGGGTAGCTCTTTGCCGTCCCGCATTATAGCCTCCGCATTACAACGAGACCATCATCATTCTCATTTCGTATTATAGTTTTGCATATTCAAAACATGCTTGTTACTTTGCATCATTCTCGTTTGTTAAACACAAGTTGGACAGATTTCGTCATATATGAACTTCATTTCTCCTCCCCAGCGATACACCCAACGAGCACGCTCATAACGAGTGCAACTTTTTCCATGGAAAAACTCAACGAGCTGAAACGGCCCATTATCCCCTCCAACACTTTCACAATCTAAGAACGTCCCTGGAAAAATCTTTATAACATTTTAACTCTCCGGACAAAACGATACTATAAAAAGCGTTATCATCAAATGCCAAAAACATATCCATGGATGGAAAAGGCAAAACAATTCAGTGGAACTGACTTTGAGGGCGGTAGCAATTACTTGCAATGAAATAGTGAAAAGACGAGGTTAAACAGAGAGTGAACAGAGAAAAGACGATATCCAGTGAATTAATGCTGGACTTAGTGGTGCAAAAATCTCATATTTCCATCAGAAGGAAAATCACCATCATAAACTATACTGCCCAAATGTTTAACCATTCTCCAGCAGTAATTACCAAGTTGCCGTTCGCGAAGCAAGCATGCTAAGTCCTCCTTCCAGCGTAGTTTTTCATCAAGAACTTCTATTAGAATACTTTTTCTCAACTTAATGAATCCGAAATAGTTGACTTCACCCAGTTAAACTAGAAATAGTTACGACTAACATTTTTAATTATTCATAACCCCTAACCCCTGCGCACACACGTATATAAATCCATTGCAAAACTTTTCCCATTACTTTCCCTGTCTCAAAGATATTTTCCATTAGGAACGGAGGAAAGAGAAGAGGAGTGGTAATACAGGAGTATCGGAACAGGTTCATTCTGTTTTACGGCAAGAGAACTAGCAAGAAAATGGCTGGTTGAGAGTGCAACAAAAAGTAATGTGCCCTTTTCCTAGATACACATTCATTAATTCCAAATCGTGTGTGTGTATCTACATATTTACTATACTTTTTCAGCTTTTGCTTTTTACAAAAAAAAGGATAAGTATGCCTAGGGAAATCCGGTTCGACGGAAGAGCCCATCGGATTAATTCATTACCGTGCATTAAAGCAGAATGCTTCCCAAAGATCCATTTAGCTGGCGCGGACCCCATTACCGCGTTTCCTACACATACTTTCATTTCCCTCCACAATACAGAGTTTTGGCTTAGCAGCTGCTTTATGGAATCTCACATACACACAGCTCAGTTTTTTCCTAACCATATCCTAGTTCAATAATGTAATCTGAGACCGCCGTAAATCTTTTCGAATGAAAGTAATTTTCTACATACCAAAAAAGAATAGCCATCTACACCATTCTTTCCTACTGATACTGCTATTACCACCATCAACATTACCATCAGAGGAGTGAGCAGACAAAACCTATGCTAGCCCAACTTCATCCAACCATGGATTGGCGTTAGTAATCGGAGGAGTGGATGAAGAAGATCTGGATGAAGAAAAAAACGTTGGATTTTTCAGAGTTTTTCTCTCCAGCGAATGAAGTACATAAAAAACAAACAACGATCAATATACATTTACTGACAAGGATGGCAGAATCAGTTTTCTCAATGGGATTTAATTCAAAGCCTCAATTTAAAACGTAGAGAAGTAAACAGATAACTGATGAGATTCCTTACGTCAAGAGGAGGAAAAAATAAGAAAATCATGGAGAAAGTAAACAACCCCGAACATAATGAAAAACCTTGGGCAAACTAAAGTCTCCCTTTACCACAAAACAGGAAAACAGGAAAACATACCACACAAACAGGTAAGCAAATAAACTTCTGGTCGGTGGCTCCAGTCGATTTTCAAAACAAGGATAAAACAGAGAATGGATGCACGAAGAAAACTTACACAACCAACCATTAAAGTTCAATTTCATCTCTCAACACAAGCTAATGCATAACAGGCCGAGTAGATAACTCAAGACCATGAGGAAACCATAAAGAGAAAAGATCACTGAAATGATGAAAAAGAAAGAACAGCCTGAAGGAAACGGATGCGACAATGCAATACTCAACAACTCTCTTTTCCATTTGCTGAGAACAGTGGTCTTTTTCTCATGTATGGGGATGAGTCTTGTCATAAAATGTAGGATATTGTTCAAAGAAGCAAAGAAAGGGAACGACAGGAAAAAGAGAAATCACGGGATTGCATTGCACCTATAAAGGAATACCTCTGCTCAACGGAGCATTTCATAGAGACAAGAAAATGTGTACCATGTAACTTGAAAACATGGGAACAGGGTGAAGAAAAGCAAAATTCCCATACCTATACATTCCCTTTGGCGAAGAATCGTGGTTGGAGTATCGCGTCCCCGTTTTTCCGACCAAAAGATAATAGTGGTTGTAACCATCGTAAATACTTTGCTGCTGTCCTACGATCAGTTCTCTGTCTGTGAGGGAGAGCAAGACAAAACTACGACGATTCTACAACAATCACTATTACTGCTTGCTTACATTCCTACCACTATTACCACCACTTGAACAATATGAGGACAGCGGATCATCATCAGATCGATATATAAGGTTGCTTAAGAAGAATATCTTTTCAGAAAGTGAAACAGGGTGAATTTCTATACCACTCACAAAGTTCAAGAAGAATCCATGTACACTTGCACGAAAGCAAAAAGGAAACAGAGAAAAAGAAAAAAGACCCAAGTTGGAATGACATTCGATTATCTAGCCATTTCTTCCCACTCTACCCGAGTCCTCGGATATATACATACATAAATCCGCTTTCTATCCCGACTTTTCTTATTCTTACTTTCTAAGTTTGCTTTTTCATCTTCCCTTTTTCCTACATGTACGTACAAGAAATATACCTAGACTCCATCTGAAGTCAAGTCAATTTCAAACAGGAGCTAGAGAGAAAAAGAGGAAGCCCACCCAGCTCAAGTCAACATTCAATTCAACATCCCATTATAGGCCTTTTCCTTTAAAGCCAACCCTTGTTCTCAGAGCTTTAGAGCCATTAAAAAGAAGCATAGAGATAGCTTTAAAGCGATACAGTCCAAGCGACAATACTTTCCATGTATAAAAATAACCTTAAGAAACTCATGGGACAAACGGAACGTATATTCATGTATTCCGAAAGAGGAAGGGGAAGTATGAATGTACTTACGTGAAACCCACCAGCAAACAAGTGATATAATAGCAAGAAACGACTATTCGATAACATAGGCTGACATGTCAATGCTCTCTATCAGTTCCGCACTTTTTTCCAATCATACAATGGAAAATAGTGAAAACTCTTCTACCTGTTTGCTGCACAGTAGGGCATGAAATGCATGAAGGATCAGTGTTTTTGCACAGAAGATGTTGTGTAGAAACATGTGCACATCAAAAATGTATTTCCTTTCCGGGTAGTGTGCACCGTGTGAATCGCCAAGTGAAATATGATAAAAGCATCGCACCTTTCCCTCTCATGCGGCACATGACTGATGTGCCGTGAAAACAATGCCCGCTCTCAATACATTTCTGCAAGAGTAGCTTCTCAAGCTCATGACACTCCGACTCTGTTCTCCTGTTTTATACACTCGCCGACCAAGCACGCATTATCTTCATATAGAACGTCGTAACTCTGCATATGAATGGGAAAAGAAAATGAAATGCTTGAATCGGATTACATTTGAGAGTAATATAAAACATTCTTACCTCCTATATGTGTATAGTGCCGCATAGCACTGAACACTGCCAGATAGATAATACTTTTAACATGATTTCTTCAATAAATATCAGTCTTTTTCCTCAGAGGAATCCTCGCATTTTCTAGTGAAATGACATTCAGGTAGGAAGGAAAGAGGGCAAGAAGGAGAAGGAAAAGCTTGAACAACTTTCTTCCATTTTCACGTTTGTAACTCTCATTCGAAAACGAGTCTCTGAAAGGATTCTAAATCCCATTAAGTGACTACCGCGAAAAAAACTACGATTTTCCCTTACTCCTTTCTTCCCCCTCCTTTTATTATTACATTCAGCTATTCCCAAGAGCGGCTATTAATTTCACTCACAGTGACTATATAGTGAACTGATGCAATGCCCTGGTTAAATGCAAACGTGTCCTGCTTTCAAGCGGTTGATGCTTGGTACATTGCTACAACTACAACCACCAACATTTCCTCTTTTGCAAGAAAATTCCATCGTATGAAGTGCACAGATAATGGCTTACTTGCGCAATAAAGGGCGATAGTATAAGAGTGGGTTCAATCGAAGGACTACATACCAAATATCAACATCATCATCACCTCTGACTTTTTCCGCTGCGAATATTGCATAATCAAGATACATTTCCTGATAACATTTACTTCCTTCTCCACAACAGGTGCGTAAGAGAGTGATCAAGAAATTGGGGATGGCGACAATAAAAATAATATTGTATATCTATAAAAATATATCTTTATATATTATTTACTTCATTGGAAAAACGGTTTGCCTGACATTGCAATTTTTAGATGTTACTTCTACACAAGCTTATAGCTTATCTCTTAGCTTTGCATGCAAGCGATTCGTTAACAGCTCAAACAAAAGTGCATGGTTAGCCACACACACATTCTTTCAACTAAATGCATACAATCAGGCAAATAACCTTTCTCCAGGGAAAAGGGCAAATAACCTTTCACTGAAAAGGGGAGAAGAGTATAAAAACACGAGGAAATCGTGGTATAAGCCAATTCACAAGCCTCTTTTCCCAAACTCCTCAACAAAATCCATCGGCAATGAGCTCCTTTGAATTGAAAGAGTACCTATCATGCCATGCATGCCGATTTCGCTACACACAACATGACTTTCGATTCTAATCTAAGGGATTTCGCTTTCTTTATTCTCATTTTCTCCGATCACCAAAATTAAATTTGGTATAGAGTATAGTCAACCCCTACTTTTTCTGACATAGATGCATTTTCCTATCCTATCTAACGCACGACAACGCGCTCCCAACTTCTTTTTTACCGTCTTTCACTCTGAAGAATTTGTGTTCAGATATAAAGACGGGGGAAAATATCTACGTGCTTTTGTCGCGTATACAAAGCGCAAGAGAATCAAGCAATGTCTCATGGAATTTTTTCGTTTACCCGGCATAAAATCATATAAGGTACGTTATTCCCATGATCATTTTCCATTTACATATGTGGCTCAACAAGGAGGTACTAAAGCAGTTACAATATATATATCCATATATATGAAAAATGATGACCCGATTTGAATAAAGGAGGCAAATAAAAGAGGGTAAAAGCAGACATCAAAGAAATTATCCGTACAACCCTAAGTTATGTGCAGCATGACTATATTCGCATTGCATTGCTTTTTTATCCAACACACATATTGTGAGAGGACAGAATAAAATGAAAATTCCTCTCACATACTCTGTCTACAACTTCCTTAGAAAAACACAGGCACACATATACAAATCCCTCTTTCGCTTTTCCTTTTATTCGCTTTTTGTACCATGCCCCATTGAGGAGGAAGACGAAAAACTCAACAAGCGTGTGTGTAGCAAGAAAAATGGAGAAACTTCGTTGTGAATTCCTCACAAGCCGCATTCATTTTTCCTTGAGCAACAAAGCTAATAATAAAACATACCGCTAGCTTTATTAATAAAACAAAACTTGAGCAGTATACACAACGCTGTATGTGTGCTCAATGTTTTCTTCTCCCAACTTTAACTTATATTCAAAGAAAGAAACAACCATAAGTTAAACGGACTGGGATCGAAGCGAAGGGAGTAAAGATAAAGATTCTTGAGTGCACAAACATCAAGCATTATTTCTTTCCTGTATTTTACCATAAGCAGTAAAAAATTCTATGGTGGCAGTCTGCCTCCTTCTAAGCTGCATATTCCAGTACAATTGGATTTTTTCCCTTTCCAAGCGTATTTGTTTGCTAGATCCCATCATTAAGGATGAAAACTTGGATGCTTCTTTCGCATTTATATAGGAATTCATGCACGTAAAGCCAGCGTATAGTTGCTTCCACTCGATGCTAGTTTGTCTCATCCAAAAACTGTACAACTGCTTTATATGAGTAACTGTATCCGAAGAAAAAACATACTAGTGAGGGAGAGAAAAAACTTTCCTTCGTCTGAATGATCAAGTCTCGTCTTACATTCCATTATAAGAAAATTACGGACATCTGTTTACAGACATGAGTTTGAGACATCTCCTGAAAGCAAAGGATCCTAATTTAAGTCGAATTTGAAAACGTAAAAGCTAGGGATAACTGTTGGTGGAATGAAAAACTTCGGTTTTTCTGTACTAACGTATCTTGATCTCAGAATAAAAAAGTGAAGGAAAGCGGAACCAAACGAGTGGAAGGAAAATTGCATCAATTATTTTCCAGTTACGAAATTTCAGAGAGTATTTCGAGAGCTTTCATGATTTTTTCATTTCACCGACAGAAACGTCAGTCAATCTTGCTTACAGGAGAAAACAGTAATGCTCCTGTGAGTGTGTGGTTATTTTGCGTGTTTGAAAGATAAACATGTTACATAACACGCCTAAACATGTATAATAGTCAATCAAGCTACGCACTAATTGCATAATATTCAGAGTGCCTTGCTAAACTCATTTTAGGTAGATCATATTAGGGAAAAAAAATGAGCACATTGCTGATACTTGCATTTCAAAATAGGGATGTAAAGATGAAGTCTTTTATCTCCCCATTGTACATTGCTCGTTTATACATTGTAATAGAAGAGTAGATAGATCAAGTTGTATAAAAGAGGTAAATTCAGCAGAACTTAGTAGACACCTCTCTGCCCATATTCCATGTACATGATTGAGAAGAATGAGACATGAACATGTAATCTCACTATATACAGCTGAACCTAATCTAAATAAATGATGCTGAAAGAGAACATCAATCACTTCAACAGCCTCAACTAAAAGAGCAGAATTTATTAACATCACTACCACCGCTACCTTATATTATTCCATAGTGTAAAACCAAGAACACGGGAATATGGCTGGATAAATGGGAGTAGAGAACAATTCCCATATTATCTGGTTGGTACCTCGTCACATATTATTCGAGTTATATGCACCTAAACACGAAGCTATTATACATAATAAAGTTGACCCCATCTTTTAGGGGGAAAATACTAGTTATTCTTCTGCTCCGAAACTATAACCTTCCTCACAAATACTGGGTTTCATTGTACCTCCTATTCTCTGAATGACTGATGAGACACGGGGAAGACATCCCTATAGCTTTATGCATGCATAACGACACACGACAATGAAAATGAGTGTGCCAGTTTGCTTAGAACTCAACTCTCATTTTGTAAGCAAGCTTATGCTCTCCTTTCTGTTCTGTTATGCATAAGAAAGATAAAACTTTTTTTTCAGATACTGACACATATAATCTACTCCAGCTCTTTACTCACAGTGACTGTAACTTCATCCCTTTTTCCCTAGTTCGTTCAACTACTTTCATTCTATTTTTCAGGAGTTTTACCGTACTGCACTAACTTTTTGTTTTCTCTTGGAATGGAAGAAGGGAATAGAAAAGTTAGTAGCACGCGCAAACGGAGGAAGGAGCTGTTGTTATGAACTGACAAGCTTTTAACTTCATAAAAAAACAAAAGAGTTCAGGAAAGCTTGTTTACGAATAATACGTGCCCTTATCAGATTGTGTCTTTCTTTTTCTTCCAGCTTCCAATAAATAAAGTAGTCAACTTTCGCTTCGAGAAAACAATGAACTCTCAAACACAATAAATTTTGGGCGATGTGAATTTGGACATCTATACCTTCTCCTTGCACATGTCAAGTATTTATGAACATAATAATATAATTTACTCCTCTACCTCATTTCATTGTCTGGATCTTGCTAGCCTAAAATTAAACGTACGTGCTCCGAGCTAAGTTAGTTGTTTTGTGACTTTTCTTCCGTCCAGTGACATATAAAGCAGAT
The DNA here is from genome assembly GCA_027743935.1 of Sinodicranocentrus sp. ZH6. Lineage (NCBI taxonomy): Eukaryota > Metazoa > Arthropoda > Collembola > Entomobryomorpha > Entomobryidae > Sinodicranocentrus > Sinodicranocentrus sp. ZH6. Next base: position 3,736 of record JAHZNA010003869.1, on the reverse strand, counting down.
GCTGCTTTTCATTTCCAATCCAAATGGGCATATGGAAAAACAGGCATATAGTTCGAATTGTCGAAAGTTATGCGAAAATGGAAATCTATGCGCTACTACCTTTATTTATTTCCTGTGAGCTCGAAGATTTTAAAGATAAATTCAATTTGTGTTGCAGATGTAGCAATAGCAGCTTCAGTATCCCTTTTTCTCCTTCATTTTGCAACTCTTACCACGATTTCCAGTCCAAGTGCATTAAGATAACAAACATTCATACCAAACTCATCAACTAACAAGCCGGAAAGCAATAATATGCTGTCCTTTAAAAATGCACTACTCTTCAAAAGCTAAGCGAGCACTATTTAAAAGCGATAAATCACTATTATCATCTTTTATCATCAACTCTCCACATCTGGGAGAGAATTTGTATGAAATGGATATTCGACCATAGCTTGGACGCCATGTTTCTTGAAAACTACGATCCGGAGAACTTGTCCATTTGAGGATGAGATGGTGTGTATCACATCCTGTATACAAAAAGCAAAAAAAAAGATAAAAATTGAAAAATCGTTATGTGTACTAAATCGCATCACCATCATTATGTCACTGCCAAGTTCCACCATTCCTTCTCTAATGGCGTTATCAGTAAAAAACTACTGTCGACATTTTGTACGAAACGAGTATTATATTATGTGCCATCACCACAAAACGACTCTTTGAATCCAGACCCAGCAAACACACATAAACAGACCATCAATCACATTAACGACAAGTCTACTTAAAAAAGCTATTTTCACAAAGTGATGGGCATTACACTACTTGAAGTAGCTTTGAAAACATCATATCTCGGCGGCTCTGTATAGGTGTGTGTATAAAGTGTATATCATGTTATTTTTTGTGTAGCGTGTGGAATTCACGTCTTTCTTCTCGTCCGTAATTTCATACGTGCATAAAAATCGGATTGGGGTTACGCAAGTAAAATGTCTCAACATTACACACCGATAGCTTCTATGAAAAACCTGAAGCATATTTCGAAGAGCTGCCAAGTTGAATAATGTGGCCCAAAATAAATATTTCATACTACTTTACTACGTCTATTATCTTTAAAAACATTAAACATGCATATCTTTCTCGTTTCCGGCTGGCAAGGGGGATAGTAAATACCTTTCTACAGTCGACAGTTTTTTGTTTTAAGATTCTAGCTGTGAGTTATGTCTATATCAATTAATAGAAGTTCAAAAAACACAATTCATCATCCTACTTTTTCCTTCCTGAACTTAAACTAAGCTTTAATTATTAGCCAAAAACATTACTCAAAAAGTAAATTGCTTTGCCTACAAACATCTCATGGACCTTGCTGTCAAATTAGTTATGACTAATACGAATGAGAAAAGGTCTACATCATCGTGGTGAAAGTTATTCCTATGTACTTACATGGTACACAGGTGCGTATATATTTAGGTATATAAATATAGGGTCACTGTTTCACTACTTAGCATACCGTTTTAAATTTGCTGTTTTTTTGTCTCTATCTCATGTTTATACTATACAAGTATTTTAACAACCATGCCAAAGTGACAGTAATTATAAATATAACTTAGCAGCAGCAGCTATTCTCCTGTGCTTCATAATTAACTAGCTTAGTAGTAACAATAGACTGTAAATGTATAAATAGTAATAATAATAGAAAAACTACTTACTGTGGTTATGGGGTACATAGGATTCAGAATAGTGAATAACAGTATGTGGTTCACTCGCTCAGACTCCTCCCTAGAAAAAAGAATTGAGAAAATGCAGACACTTTACTTGGCAACTTGGCGATTTCATTCTATTTTGCTTTTGTCTTACTGGATAAAAACCAGCACGTATAGTCTACAATTTGCATCTACTTTCATTTTACTCCAAGTTATCAGATCACAAACATAAACGAGCTGGCATGAGTGCGTGTATATTAGTGTGTGTGAGAGTGTGTGTGTTTGGTTGGTTGGAGAATTATATTATGAAGCATGTAAGAAATTCTCTCGGATAAATTCCCTATGGTGGAATATTTGATGTGATGAACTCAAACTTGGGCATAATATTCTCATATTCTCACGACTGGGATCTCCTTTTAAATGAGTTTTTTTCTCGTCTACTGTTCGTGGTGTTTCGCTTCACACACCAGAAACTCCACTAAAGTTGAACACAAGAAAATTTTCCAACTCTTTCTTGCAATTTTTGGTCAAAGCAGAACTTGAAAGCCTTAATATTAATTATTCATAAGAGAAAGCGACTTATGGTGAGATCTAAGACAACTGCCGCAACATTTCAGCAACTCTCCCAAGGGGGCTTATATCTAGAAAAAATTGAACAAAGAAGGGGTATAAAAGTAATAGAACGAGAAGCAGAGTGGCCATAGCCATCTCAATAGATAATTAAGAGCTGCATTGACGTCAATGTACAAAGAGTGAAAACTCATTCATATGTTATGTACATGGCAGAAGAGAGCTGAAGCCCCCAAGCCAGTAACATAATAATCCAAGTCAAAGTCAGAACCAATTTTCCCTTTCCCTTTTGCTCCCTTTTCCCTTCAAACACATAAAGCGCTGATGGGCACTCGTGGCATTTGCGGTTGTGAAAGAGCGGTCAGGAAGAAAAATTGTTTTTGAAGGCTGTGAACAGCTTTGAATACGAAATTACTTGGGCCAAGTTAGACACTTCTAAAAACCAACCTGACCAACCCATATACATAGTATGGTGTAGAATCAGAAGCTGAGCGAGAGGAAAAAGCATTATATGACGAGTTGAACAATGGCTGGTGTCTTGGTCAAAAAATAAATAGCCGCCTTGTTGACTTACATTTACTATGTACATGGCTCTTGGCATTTCCCCTGATAATAAAACAGCTTGGATAGAAAAGTCACAAAGAAAACGGTCTTTTATAATAGGTATGCTGTGAGTCAAGAGTCAAGGATCACTTTCATCAAGAGTAAGAGGACAGCAGTGAGCAGTTTCTTGTGAGATACTCGTCTCTGTCTTGTTTCCTCTTACTACCGTTTTCATTTCTCAAAGTAAACTTTACTTCTCTGCACACAATAGAATCATTATTGACTGTTTGTGTGTACTTTCGAACGAATGGATGTTGTGGTAAGTATGTGTCCACCGGGAGCTTTACTCGTCGCGTCTTTTCTTTTTCTAGTCTAGTTTTTGTCACTGTGGATCACATAAATTGGGTTTATTTATTTCACTCTGCTGTTCAAATTCTGGAAACCGTTAACAGTCCAGCTCCAGCTATTTCTTTGAACATATGGTGCGTGGCTGTTGCGGCGTCGGCTGGCTATTTGCAACTTTAGTTGTTCAGTTGACATTGACAGAAAGACAACGGATACTTAACCGAAGCTCTGCTATTGCTAAAACCCCTTCTAACCAAAGACACACGCATATGTAAGCCGAAATAAATCAGTACCATCCACATTACCAAACATTCAAAGCGTATGAAATTTTATTTTTAATAATTTTGTTTTGATTTATAGCAAATAGGTAATACTTAAAACTGCAAAAAAGCCAGAGATTGACAGGTTTTTTCACTGTTGCAGTATATCGGAACGTGAAAGTCAATGTTTAATTTTAAACTTGTGATGCTGCTATTGCACTATTTTAGTAATTATTTTATTTTATGACTTAAACAAATAAATAAATCTGGTAAGACTAAGTTGAGCTCGCAAATAAGACTTTCTTAAATCTCACTTCAAACATTAACCTAACAATCTAATACAAC
>JAHZNA010003868.1:0-13627 GCA_027743935.1 Sinodicranocentrus sp. ZH6 | reverse complement strand
CTTTCAAGCAAACTGACAGATGACATGGTACAGCTAAAAAATAATAAAATCGAATGTAGGTCAAAAAATAATGAAGAGAAGTCAGAACAAGAATAAGGATTTTGAATCTTTAAAAGTGTTAATTTTGATTCAGGTCTTCTGATCAATCCTAACCGTGCAATTAATTACATTGCATAAATTTACTTCCATCGACGCATTCCCATCTAGTAACGCATAGCTGATTTTTTCGTTTCCCAAAAATAAAATATTCAGATTTTAAGTGCAACAATGTCAGGATTAATCATATCGGTAAAAGTAAATATTCACCAATGCAGATAACAAGAAGCCAAAGTAAAACTGTTGAATATAACATCAAACATAAAATGCTAACGAACCGAATTTACCGCAAATCGACATCCATCTCCGTTTCAACCGAGAAGAGATGGATGATGATACATCATATTTATTTATGTGGTGAAGCATTCCATCAGTTTTTTTATCATGGTCATATCTGTCTATCAAGTTGACGAGTCAATACTAGTTTTTATGTCGCCTTCCGACTTCCAACTTGACAATTTCTTTTTATATCATAATATCCCATACACTTACTCCGTGGATACTGTTATCATTTTATCGGCTCAAGATCGTCAACGGAAGATGGTCCTCGTCGACAACGCAATTTCATCATGTCCTTATCTGTAATAACAGTAGTTTGTCTCGCCAAGCGTATATTAACCAACCGAAAAGAGTTCGTTATAGCATGTGTGCGTATCCATATTCATCATCATTTCTACTAGAAACGATCAAATATGACTTTTTTTTACTATATATACAAGCATTATATGATGTTATCCTTTTTGGAAGATGAACGCACTTTGAAAAAATTCGTTACTCGCTTCAAGGGTAAAACCGTCTTGTCTCTACTTCAAAAAAATTTTATTTGGATAATGGGATAATAAGAAAAAAGGAAAGTGGGTAATGTAGCCACAAGCCCATTTTTTGTTTGTTCAAAGCTATATTCACAGATATGCTTTTTATAGGAATTTGATACCCCAACTTGTAAAAGAATGACCAACCGAAGCCCCTCTCGCTAGAGAGATGGAAACATAGGGAATATGTTATGAGAGAAACAAGAAGGTACACACATGATCTCTTTGTCCACAGAGAGAAAGGACATTACAAAGGAGATATATTGAGTTAGGCAATAATGCAAAAAGCAATATTCCACTGACATTCAAAATCCTACCGCATTGCATTACCAAGAAAAAAATGGAAGGGAAAGTGAAAAAAAGGAGATGGTGATGTGTTGAAGCAAATCCGTATAGACATGTCTCTTTCCATTGTGTTGAGAACACAATATGGAAAATGGTAACAACAGACTTTTCCCTGAAAAAATCTATCACGATGCATTTATGTACACCACAAAAGGATATTACAGGAAATGCTCTTTTTTTTTCAACGATAAATATTACAATATACTTATGTTCCTAGACGTCTTGCATAATATAGCCTGGAGCAAATACACTTATAACTATGTAGCTTCCTTCCTTTCTCCTTTCAAGAAAATATGTTACCGTTTTTTGTATGTGTGTAAGGATGAATATGGATATCTGAATTGTACCATGGTATGCCTATGAAGAAAATAAGCATTCCGATAAAATACAGTACAACTTGTGCATTTCTGATTGTGAGGAAGTGAAGCAAGGAGAAAAAGAACAATATGATCACTGGTGGATGCAAGAAATGTTGATCTATTACACAAGTACATTACAATAAGGAAAAAAATGTTGGCATGTTTTTCTATGTGTGGAAATCTAAAGGGAAGTGTAATAGTGGCAAGGAGATTTTTTCTCACTCAGTTGTGGATCTACATGGAAAAGTGGAAAACTGCAAGCAACAAGCATATCATTGAATATTGTATCATATTTATGCAACCAGGGACTCTGTAATATTTTATGATCTTTACTCAGGAAAAAGGGATGAGAAGATGATGGGGAAAGAATAATGCAAAAATGATGAATGCACAGTAAAAATGCCAGCTTTGTAGAAAAGGGTTGCGAGCAACGGATACTGTACATTATAGAGGATATATCGTTTTTTATAAAAATTTTCCTAAGTAATTCACATTGCAAAAGGGGAGTTGAATAAAGAAAATATTACAACTGTAGCAGCCCATTAATGACATTTTCTACTTTATATTTATACTCGGAAAAAACACTTTGGAATGTTTTGTGTGATATAAACATGTTCCAAATTACAAGTACCCTTCACAAGGATTTAGTTTCGCTTGCAATTTAAAAATAACAATGAAACCTGAAATCATATCAATCTGGTTTTTAACCTTACATTCTAAAATTGTTTTTCTTTGAACTCAATAAGCATCCCTTCATCTAAAAAAAATATTTTTTGTCCTTTATATTAAAAATTTTGCCATTCCATCAAAACCCTTCTCGTCTCGTGTTTTTCTTGTTGTATTTCATCTTCATGAGCTTTTCCCTTTTTATTTCATTTTCTTATCAAATTCCAGAGATGGATTTGAATGAAAGATGATAAAAATGTCATGTGATCCTCTCAAGATCAAAAAATCCATACATATATTACACACTTGAGTTCCAATCTAAACAACACTCACAAAAAATCCCTTTTACAGATAAATAAAAACCCGTTGACTACGCTTAGCCTTTTCCTCATATCGATATTTTATTGCGTGCCAGCAAAGCCCTACTTTATAAACAAACTTGAAAGTCTTTCAATAGAAATGAAAACTGCTCTTGCTTCCGCTCCCTATACAGGCTTCCACATACGTTGCAAAAGAGAAATAATATTAGGTTTTGATAGAAAATCAAAAAAAAATATATAAATCTCTTTATTTCATAATTCAACATTTTCATTCGAAATCCATGTATACCGAGTCGATTGTGGAGGAATGTAAATGTTGTATTGAAACAGGGGGAAAAATTGCATACCTGGAGGTACCCCACTTACACACATGACTACACACAACACGAGGCTTGGAGTGGTGTAGCGAAAGTAACATTTTGATTTGAATACGCATAGCAGCCCAGGGTTTCCCAAAAGGGATAAAAGATTCCGGTATACGGCATATGTAAAACTGATTTAATGAGCTTCCAACAAAAAAAATCCTCCACCCTTTTACCTTTTTTTTGAGAGAGAAAGACTCGCAACTATAATGTGCGTTATTTTAGCTCTCCCTCTCTCCACCGCCAACATTCACAAACGTTTATCCCTCACATATCAACAGTAATGATGTCAGTGTGGGCTTCATCCATATGGAATTTATGAATGGGAGAGAAAAGAGCCTAGAAGCTTATACACGCTTTAGCCTTAAATCCTCAAAAGAAAGGGATAAAAAAAAGTGGAAACATGGAAGTAAAACTTTATCCCTCTTTCTATTCTTCCAGCTTTGCATTCAAATCCGGGGTTGCATGCAAAGAGGAATTGAATGGATATGTGTATCTTATTGTAACTTGCTGTACTCCATGAGGGAAAGGAATTACTGTAATTAATTCCGTGTTTATTGGAGCTATAGTAGAGTGTTTCAGTTTGAGAAGCTGGTTGACTCTTTACTTTGTAAAGTATTTTAAGGAGGATTTGGTTACTAGTAAAAAAATCAAAGTTCAAAAAATAACTTCAAACTCAAAATCCTACCCAGCAATGGTATTGACTACTGGGATGAATTTAATTTTATCGGAAATATTAAATGACACTAAAACTCATAAAATAGTTTCCGGACAGTTGCCCTTTATAATCCTGGCGAATGGAAAATGAAATTGGTAAATTGTCCAGATGATGATATACCCTCAAACTGTTTCTATCTTTAATACGATTTCAACTGAGGAGGGAGTAAAAATTTGACAAACATTTGCCTTTCTAGATTCCCCACACTTTGTAGTTATAAAAACAGCTATGTGGGAGGGTTTCGTTAAAATTGTTTCCGGAATCGGAAGTAATCACCCACGTCTCGCATTTCCTCATATCCTCTAGCTACAATCTTTCATTTCCCCTTTTCCTTCCCTATCATCTCTCTGGAATATTCCATTACAAAAATGTGTGTTCAATTTCAATTCCTAAATGAAGAATAAAGATTATCCTAGTCTTGCGGCGTAGTCAATTATTTTCATTCTGAGAAGATTCGTCAATGATCTGCGGCCGCGGGCTATTTTCCGCCTACTTTATACTTTTTTTTCTTATTATTTGCTTATTTCCGCTTGGCTACTGTCTACACCACAAAAATGGGATGACTCATTCTCAAAGAAATATATATTTTTTCAAAGAATAAAGTCCCATATAAGGCTGACAACTCTAATTATTTTAACAGTTGCAGGTTACCCATTCCATTCAGGTCGTTCTCCAAAAAAACTCCTTCAGCCCAGCAGAGAGCAATCACGTGAAAGAAGTTGTCCTGAGACGCAATTTTAAAATGGCAATTTCCCATAAACTTTCCATTCCCAACTATCCAACTGCTCTACTTAAAGTTGTAATATGCATAGTGGAATAAAGTGGCTGCATCGTTGTAACGGTTCCTCAGAAAACTTCTCTCTTGACTGGATTGCTCTTGGTAGCGCCAGCTCAACATCAGAGAAAGCATTAATGTACTGCTTGATCTCTTTTTTTTCTCCTCTCCTTCAACTTGGAGGCATTTGTACAAGGCACTGCTTCTCTGCACAAGCCCTTCTTGCTCTTTTGCAATTTTAATTTGGCTAATGTATCCCATCTCGTTTTGTTGCTACCTTTTTTTTCCTCGTTGCACACCACTCCTCACACTCCAACCATTCACAAGGCTTTGCGCAGTCTGTCAGACTTCCAGAAGAATATACCTTCCACCTTTGGAGAAGTCCCAAGGCAAACAAATGAATACACTTTTTTGGAGACTTTCCAAAGAGACTTGGAGAAGAGAAAAAACTTTCATATATTTAAGCATGGATGTGTACGTTGTATAAATAAGTTGAAGCACACAATTGGAAAAGAGGAGGATGTCTATTCTTGTTTAAAAAACGGAATTACCATGTATTCCAGGAATTTATTTCTTGGAATAAAAGTTCCTTGCTGATTACTTTCGAAATGGAAAAAAGAGGTTCATTATCAAATGTAAGACATGGATAGACAAGAACTCAAAATTATAAAGGTTCCACCTGTAGAGTACTGAAATTTAGTTTGAAACTGTGATATTGCAATATAAAAGCAAACATATACGAATGCCTTCAACAAATTAATCAATCAAGGTTTTATCATCTTGTCCATGCGCATGTTGACTTTCCTGAAATTGCAAAAGCTTAAGTCAACTGCAAACACTTTTCCCATCAAAAATTGACTCAATCGATACATCAGTAGAGATTGTTTTGAAAAGAGAGTTCTCTTTAAAAAAGAGAAAAGTTTCTCATTCCTCATCCCATTCTCATGTAAAATCGTTTTTCTTCCCACTCCCACACCCATTCTCTTAGCTTTTACAATTTATTAGTGAAAGCTTTGTTTGAAGATGCAAAATGGTTGCGATTCCCCTATCCCCAAGAACCACTCACTTTTCACTATCTTTCCGCCACAGCTGCAAAAACCTTCACTGCTTTCCATAATTATCATTATATCATCACACTAATTAGCATTTCCCCTCTCTTTTCTCCTTCCCGTCATCATCAACCCACCAGCCTACTCTCCACAGTCAACTTCATCAGCTCACAAAGCAACAGAGCGAGAGATATCATAAATTACATGAAATTATTTTCACCAAAATGTTCCACATCTTTTGCCTGTAATTTCATCCCTATCAGAATATAACCAGGAGGCAGGACTACGAGTCAGACAAACAGACAAAGAGCAATTAATATGAGGGAAAAGGCTCATGTGTGTGAGTGTGTGAGTGCGTATGTGTTTTTCCCTCCTTTAGAAACTTTTCCATTCTTCACCTTCCGCAACTTATCCTTTGTCTAGAATCCTACGCACACTTTTCATCCGTCTGTAGCTGGAAGGAATTACATATGTTTGTGAGTGTGAATATACCAAAGACATTTTAGTCTGATGAGAAAGCATCGATCCAGGAAAAATAATATGGGAAGAAAGCAAACACCAGAGTTTATTACTTACGTCAAGGGATGTATTATTATACATTTCTTCCTATCCCCATATTATTCTGAATGTATCCCATCCCTCTCACATATATCATCCTCCTTAGCTTATACGTGAAACCTTTTGGATACACAAAAAAAGGTAGACTTTTCTCTTTATCTTTCTCTCTTTAAACCCACTTCCTCTTCAAGTCTTACCCTTGTCGATGCTTTTGTGCAGAGACTGCATAGCACATACGGACAACCTCCTATTATTATTTCTGCTTGTGGCAAAATGTACAAACATGGTTGTACAAACGAGCTGAAAAACAAGCACGTTCTCTACACCCTCCAAGTATTGTTGTGGAAAGAGAGGAGAAAATAATAGGGGAGATATATGACGATTGCTTTCTTATGTTGTGCGGAGATAAAGATGAAGTCACAAGACACAATGTGTAGCCACGCTGGGAGTCTCGTTTTCTCAACGAAATTGCTATCGTTGAGCCATTCTCTCTGTGAGTAATAATAATAATATGCATAAACACTTTCCTCCTCTCTCACTCTTCAAGAGTTTCAGAGGAGGAAGAGGTCTTGTGTATCAAAAAAGTGAATGAGTGCCTAAGGACTTTTCCCATATTTCATCCATTGTAATAATGCTAATGCCAATTTCACTTGCTCACCCTTTCTCTCTCCTATTTTCCGTCTGAGTACTCATTTCCCTTTTCATAGTACATACCAGCATATGGTGGGTTGGGAGAGAGAGAGTAGAACAAAAAAAACATCAGCGTCATATTTAAATTGCTGGATAATGTAAAATGTAAAAAAAAATATTTTGTGAAGGATGAGCGAGTGTGATGAGCTGGGAATGTGGGGAAATCCTGAAATATAAAATTTCCTTTAAAAAATGAATGCTTGCCGCATCCCAAAGAAAAAATATGTCTTGATCCATATGATTTGCATATATATATGCAGTTGGCGGGGAGAGAGAGCATATGTGAAAAATGTGAATATTCCAATTTCAGCTGGAGAAAAGTAGACGTTGAGAAATGAAGAAGTAAACCACATGTGTTCGAGAATGTAATTTACATTACTTGCATATCATCATCATCAAGAATGGTTTCTGATGGAAGCTAGCGTAGGTGGTGATGTTCTGGGTGGGTTTGTTTTAGGAGAAAGGGAAACGACAAAAAAGAGCTAGAGTCGAGTAAAGCCTAGCTCATCATTTGTCCTTGTGCTAGCACGCCTGTTTTGGGTTTGAGACGGGAAAGGGTTTTCTAATATTTTTACTTTCTCTTCACCGACCACCATGACGGCAGGGACTAACTGGAAAAGTAATCCTTTTTCTTGGGAAAAAAATTGAAGAGTGAAAATTTTGCTAAATACATTTGTATGATACAGCCGGAGAAAATCTTTTCAAATGGAGCATCCATTTAAGAGATTTTGCATAAGAGGAAACACTGCATCATCCTGAATTTTTCATATCTATAAGTGAACATAAAGTACAGAATTTTCTACCCTTTTAAGGGGAAAGAAAAACTCGTCCCTGTAAATGTGAAAATCCTTTCTTCACAGTTGTGAAATATGTAGGACAATTTTAAATTTACATGAGTATAATCAACCCTCACACGTGTGCATGGTGTGATGGTATGTACGTATGTATTTCATGTGGAAGTGTAAAAGCCCGCTTATTAACAGATATGAACTCCTCAAACCGCTTATTCCCCCTCTTTCATGAACTATGTTGTCACTCAACCATGACTGGGGATCGATGTTTTTTAGTCAGACACGAGGTAAATTTATGGTTTTGGCAGAGATTCACACTTCCCTCCACGCTGTTTCCTTTCCGAATAGAGTTATAAACGGCTTCCTTGCAAATATGACTATTAAACCGTAGCGTGTGTGGCAGGAGTAATGATGCAAGTTTTTTTTCTCATAACTTTTAAACTCGCATTTTTATACCCAAGTTATACAAGGGAAATCAGATAGTTTCCTAAAATAATGATGATTTATCAAGAGGAAAAAGTTATAACTGTAATAGGATTAGGTGGGGACTGACTGACTGATTCCAGCCCTGGTGTGGCTGTTCAATGAAAGTCATAGTGTCGCTTTTCTCTCCAGCCAGACCACACATCTTGTCACGCCAATCTAGTTTTTTCCTAGTGACATCTTTTGTGATGCAGTCAGCAAAGTGGTGAGCCATTCTTGCACAACGAGGATGACGATGCGAACAAACTCGTGTGTTGGGAAGGGCCTTGCAAATGCTAACATGGAAAGGGAGTCGTCAATAGGAAAATAAAGAGGAGGTGTGGAGCATCTCACTCAATGGAAGTGAGAAGTGGCAACCACACACATACAAACACATATTCCTTTTTGGAAAACTCTGTTCAACTTGAGCATGTGGACATGTGAGCATTGAATGATGAGCAGTTAGCATTGTGAATGATGGGGAAAATAAAAGGGGGAAATCACACAGGAACAAAAAATTGAGGAAATGATGACATACCTGAGGAAAGGTTTCGATAAATATCCGCGTATGACCACCCGGCTGCTTTTTCCCATTTTTCCGCCAGTGAATTGTTGGAGGTGGGTCGCCTGTCACTCGGCAGTAGAATGTTGCTGGAGATCCTGCCTTCACTTTTTGGTCCTTCAGCTTCTCCACGATTTGAGGAGGATCTGAAATAAGGACAAAAGATGGAAATGTTAAATTCTACTCTTTCCCAATTCCAATTTCCCAATTTCCACTTAGCAAATTACTCAAGTTTATAATTAATTAAATACTAATTTTGTAACACATTTGCATTTTTCATAACAACATCTCCAACCACCCCTTCACAGTCTTATTCCATTTGTAATCTTCTGAGAAAGCATGATAATCACTTTTCAGGATTTCATCATTTTCCCTCTTCAACTCCCTCAAGGAGTTCCAAGAGCATTTTCTCTTCTGTCTTCATCCTTGTCATCAGCATTTCATCTTGTATTCTATCCTCCACCCGGAAAAATATATTATGCACTTTTTCTTATTCTTAAACATCCGAGAGAAAAAAGTGCTGAGAGGGGCACAGATAGTACACATCTTAATAATGAATAGGAGCTATGGGACATATTGACTCCTCTAGAGAGTTAATACTGCAAAAGGAGAGAATTCCTTATGAGGGAAAAACGGAAGAGAAACATTTTCTGCCTTCCTGTCACAAAAAAAACTAAAAAGCGGAAAGGGGAAAGTGAGATCCTTCCTGTGTGCACATCATATTTTCCTGGAGAGCGACGAGAGCTTTTTCTTTTTTCGTATGCAACGCAGGAAAAGCCCATCTGATAGATGTAAGATATTTTCTCCAGACTGCTGAGAAATCAGACGAGACAGGGAAGCTAGAATCTATAATATAATGTAATACTGCTTTACTCCTATTGTACCATTTTGAATGCTAAATAAGCATTTCATACGAGGAGCAATTCATCTTTGTAGTAAAATATATGGAGGAAGAAAAAACCTGCCAGAAAAGAGAAATGGGGGAAATGATGAGTTCAAAAGTTGATAGAATTTTTCCCCTTTACGGGTTTAATTAAGATAGGATTTCATTAGAATATCCTGTTCAACACTCATTTATGCAAGAATTTCTCAGATGCATTTCTCAATTTCTAGATAAAAAAATATGCAAAGTAAGACATTTGAATTCATCTCTTTCCTTGAGGAATAAACGTCGAATTAAATTTATCTATGGAGAAAAATGTCTTCAACTTTTATCCCGATCTAAATGTATATAAAAATCCGTGTCAGTGACACATTATCCAAGGAAGAAAAAACTTTATATCAAAATCACATCTTCATACAAACGGTAACTTGAGGAAACTACATGGCGTGTAACATTCCTCATTCATCATAACCCTCACATACACATTTCTCAAAGCGTAAAACTAGCCTCACTACATGCAGCCGTGACTCTCACAAAAGTCACATTTTCCACTGTCTCTTTTACTCCTAGAAGTCAGTCACTTTCCCTCTTCCTTAACTTTTGACTAGTTGGATTTTTCTCTAACTTTTCAAAAAGTGCTCAACGTTCACAGAAAGAAAAAGACGGGGACGGAAGGAAAAGGACTGGGAAAAGGGGCTCTAGACTGGATGAAAAATGCACATGTGAAACAAATGGGACACAAGTCCGATGAGATAGATACTCACGCGTCAAATACTGAATGTACGGGTAGAGAGCCGAGAAGTTTGAACCTGAAACATTACATCATATTTTTCCCGTTTTTAGACAAAAAGGAAAGAAAAAATGGGTTGGACGATGCACTCTCAAAACACACACACAAGAGGAGAGATGTGCACACACCAGTACTGTGTGTGTGTGTGGTATGATGTACATTATATTATGATAGTTTTAGCGGAACACAAAATATACAGGAGAGAGAAAGTAAGAAAGAAAGAAAGAGGAGGGAAAAGGAGCCTGGCTTAAGTCACCATCATTTTTCATTCGAGTCAGGAAGGCCAGCTTGAGTAGGTAGACGGTATATGGAAACTTGTACATTGCGGAAGTATATATAAAAACCCATTATATCCCATACATTCAAGGATATATTTCATAAAAAATATTCTCCACCATATTCGTATTCTCTCGCATATTATACAACTATTTTGGTAGGCTTAGTGCGGGGAAGAAGAAAAATAAGAAAATTTTGAATTTATAGAGGAGCCACACATTCTACAAGGTTTTATGTATTATTTCTTTATATATCCAATAAAGCTTTCGTTTATAGCTGTACATATGGCTGTACACAGAGTTATATATGATTTTTTGCTTTTTTCTATAAAAAAATGTTCTTCCTCAAGTCGTGGAGGGAAGCCTTTATTTTTTTATTTTAAGAAAAAAGGATATGAATTTGAGCTTACAATTTTCTGCTGTCTCTGCTTTCGCGAGAGGACGACGGCTGCTGAAGAGAAATTCCTCAGCCTCCACCCATTATGATGGAATAATATACCTTCCTTCCTCCATCAAATAGGCTGGATGGGAGGAAGCAAAGAAAAAAGCTTTTCTCTAGTCACTACCGTGTAATCTACCATCACCACTGCAATGCAAGAGACAGCATGACTTGAGAGAGAAAAGAGTAGTGTGGTGCGCCGAAGAGTTCAAGTTTCTTATTGCTATCCAGGTCACATGCGAAATGAGACAGGCTTCTTCCACTTCTTCACACAGATGTACTTTTTTTGTAGTCAACTTTCTCCTTATAAATATATCCCTTTGTATAAACTTTTATTCTTGGGAACAAACGCTTTCTCTTACAAGCGCTTCAATAGAAAATGATGCAGAATGGAACATAATGATATGAGCTGTACAATGTCACGTGTCAAGGCATAATGAGCTATATTTCATTTCATATACTTATAATAATGTTCAGCCTTTCATCATTCTAAAATCCGAAGGGGATGACGACAGTTCTAAATTAATTTTTGTAGGATTTTTTCCTCTTGTCGCATTTTGCATTCAAACAGGAAGTAGCTTTTTTAAAAGTAGGAACATCGTGATTATTCGTGATTGCGCATATGATGCTTTGGGATTTTATTCTGGTAGTTGAGGGAAAAGAAGTTTTTAATATGTAACGAATTTTCGGTTGAGTAACTCGAATTTCAATACACTTCGGATGCCTTTGTTTTCTCATCTAATTGCTAACGAACCTTTGGATGCTTGAGAATTTGAGAACCTGAGCCAAATTGTGGATTCCAGATGGAGTATTACAGCTAATTAATAATTTACAAAGTTTTCAGACCATTCGCGTTTTCCCACGATGATAACAGGAAATAGGATTTTACAGGGAATTCATTCTTTTGGATTAAATTTCGGGAAACTGGATCCCATATATATTTTTCCTCTTGACAGAAAACTAGAGCAGTGCTCAATCAAATGGAGCTTATGTTACACACGGATTTTCTTGAAGAAAGTCCTTGTACGGTTGACAAAGTCTTCACTACTCTAGTCATTTAACGCTCCTATGAAGCGTGACGAATGCACAAGAGAGTTCTCTTGTATGAGAGAACACGAGAGGAAGAGAGAAAAATCGTATTTGCTAGTGCACAAAGGATTAGAAAATTTTCTTCCCTTTTAACCTCCTCCATATTCTCAGGATGTCACTAAAGATCATAGTAAGCCTATACACCGGTAATAGAGTTTCCACCTGTACAAGCAAAACCGAAGGAGAAGGAAAACAGTTTTGCAGAATTTTTTTTCAGTAGAAAATTGCAAATTCAAAAAACCCACACATCATCTCACCACACTGCACAAAAGAATCCAAATACCCGTGCAAAACTTCTTATTGAGATTATCTCTTGATGGAACTGGCTTCCTAGCTTTCAATCTTTTCCCCTCTGTGTGACCCCACCCTTATGGGAAAAGGAGATCTTTGTATTATACAACGTGACTTGTGTGGGCTTTTTTATTAACCAATAATATGTGGCCTGCTTTTCTCATGGAATGCTGAATACTATTATTTTCCAGATCAAAGGAGCATTACAGGAATAAAAATACCTATGCATTATGTATATTATAAAAAAGTAAAACTTTCCATATTACTCAACTGAAGTATATGGCTTTTCTCAGAAATCCTTTACAGCGGCTTGATGGCTGTTGTGGAAAAACAGACAACTGAGTAAACATCTAGAGTCTACAGCGGAAGTTGGAGTTTCTCCTTATTTTCACTCTGATCTAATCCCAATAAGGATGTATGTGGGCTGATGATGACTTTTTATTGAGTCTCTACATTTTTACAAAAAATGTATAATTCACAATATCCCTATTTCTCTTATTTAAAGAGATAAATGAGCTGGTTGAGGGACACTGATCGGCTATGGGATACTCGAAGGAGAAGGACTTTTATGCGTGATAAGCAATAATGATATGTATGAGAAAAGGTGGATGCTTTACCAAGTTGAAAATGTCTGATTTGATCATTCAACCAGGATATCTGCACTCGTGTTCTTTTCTCTCTCTTCAAAATGGAAATGGAGATTGAGTGGTAAACAGAGATAGAGAGATAGACTTTGCTACATCCTCTCGAGGGAATTTTATGACCTCAAATTTGACATATCAGTTGAGATTGGGAGTGAAAAGAGGGATTTTGTTTGATGTTGATGTTTGCAGAAAATGGGCTCTTCATGAGAGAGCCATTCATGAAGGAAAACTTGTATGATATCATAGATGGAAAATGTATTCAAGAGAACGGTACAAAGTATATGGATTAAAAGAGAACCACTTTTTCACTTCAGGCCACCCACGTAGATTTGAACCCACAGTAAAAAAAAAAGTATATGGATAAATAGATCCAAATATTACAATATTGAATTTACAGGCTAAACTCTAGATGAAGCAACTTGTGAAAGTGTGTGTAAAGGTTAGCTCAACGGAACCGGACATTAAATTATGGAATGAGTTGGTAAAATTGTAAACAAACCAGGAACATCCTTCCCTCACTAAGGTACATAAAGTTCAAAGGGAAATTGGATTTTTCTCTTGTTTTCCTACCCTTTTTCCAACAGACAGACTACATAATTATGAGCCAACAGGAAACAAGGATTTTCTGCTTGGTTTGATGTGGAGGGGTTA
>JAHZNA010003867.1:0-12926 GCA_027743935.1 Sinodicranocentrus sp. ZH6 | reverse complement strand
TGCTGTAGCATATGCAACTGTGCATTAGTAAAGGTATAGATTTTATCTCTCCTTCGCTCACACTTTAATAGGTGGAGCCTAGATATACATACACTACTCTATTGCCTGTGATAACCATATTATGCAAATTTGATTGATGAAGATTCCTTTCACTACTCCGATATGCATGCTTACTTGCAGGCAAGAAATAGCAAGCCATTCATTTGGTATGAATGAATTCGAGAAAAAGTCTCCTGTTCTCAACAAAAGCCATTGTGGTGAGATGGACTTTGTCTGTGATGACAATCTCTAATTCTAACCGTAGTCTTCAAATTACAAAAACCCGACTATACTTGGTATAGTAACGGTCTGAGACAGCAGATTCAATTAACCAGCAGCGCTAGATTTTTTGCACGAAAACGAGGATTTGCGAATTACACAAAACAAAAATATATTATTAGTTACAGTCGGGGTTTTTGTAACTTATTTAATTTTGTTATTTTGTTTTGTGCAACTTTATTCAGCTAAATTTAGTCCCATGAACCGTTTACAAAAACTTATTCGTATGAAAACAGGCATGCATTTTACGCAAAGCCATTACTGACAAATTGTAAATAATGAATTTCTAGACCGTAGATTCAATCTACGGATATGGCCAACTAGTCCAGCATATTACTGCATGAGTCGGTGTGTGCGCGTATCTGTTTGATATTTGATTTTATAAAAGTGTTAATCCAACATAATGATTGTTCTCCCTGCTGAGATTTTATTTCGTTTATTAGTTAATTGGTTAGGAAAGTTGTTATCTTAACATTGGTTCATAGTGATTTTAATGACTAGTTTTTTAGGTTTAATATTTTGGAGAGTTGGACAAAGAAATAATAACTAGAAATCGAAACCGACTGTTCAGTTTAGTTTGGTGAGTCGTACAAATGACGAATAATCAAAACCAAAGCTGGTTTGACTTTCTCGAAATGTCATTTTACCAGTGAAGGTACAAAACTCTTTACCGACTCTTTTAAAATCTGTTGTACGATTAGCGTGCAATCGGCTTTCTAGTCAACGTTAATTTAGTAGTTTAGGATACATGGCTTTCAGTGTAGCTCCAGGTTATTGTATCTCGACCTCGACATGTTAACATGTTGCTTGGAGCCTAATAATTTCTTTGACTAAAAGTCTCGCCTCTAAATCTCATTTCGTCTGCAAATGATAAATAGAGCGCTTCGGTTCACTTGCAGGGAGAGTCGTTTGGAATTCACTATGATGGAAAATAATTTTTCATCATCATTTGCGCTTGTAAAGAAGGAGGTTTCAGAATGATTATGGCGATTTTGCACATGATATGATCCCGCTGCGCTGCCCAACAACACTGCCCGCCATTTAACGTCCAGCTAGTCGGGTGCAAAGACCAAAAGCTACCATCTGGTCTCATTTTTGTCCTGTTTTAGCAGAACATGATTCTAAATCATGCATGCATCCCTTTCTTTGATAAACGAGACTACACAAAATTAAGCAATGGCTGATGTGAAGGTAGCGCGGTCCGCTTTTTTATGTTAGGCAACACCGCATACGCTGGCATGGCAAATAATAATAATAATGAGCATAAGTTGGTTGGTGCAACAGCAATAACAGGACGGAGTGTTAAAGAGTTGTCAGAGGAACAATATATATATTCAGAGAAGATTTGTTGAAAGAATAACTTTTTTTTTTCATTCGACGAGATCATGTTCCTTGTCTTCTCGTCTTAATTTTAGTTTCCTGCAAATTTAGGGATCGTAGCTCTTAATTAAATTGTTCATTCTCGTTCCGTGTGTCCTTCTGTCTGTGTGTTGTGTTATCGCATCACAGTCTAAAGGGTTCAACTTTTTCAAATTATGTTTACGCCAATTATTATATATAGGATCCAACTCTCTACACTATTACTTTTGAACCTAATCCGTTACAATGGTAACAACTAACTTTCAAATTTTTAACTGACAACATATGCCGTGCCGTATAATATATTATTTGGAAGCTTATTAAAAGTTACTTTGATTGACATATTTAGTTTTTTTGGAAGAAGTTACTTCAAATAGCTTTCTTTGAAAAAGTTACTTCGATCGGCAAATTTAGTTTAAAAAAAAGTTAAATGGTTTATTTAGCTTACCCTTCTGCACTACTACAAAACTAAAACTACAGACAATGCCCGGACCTCCCTCCGTTATTCGAACAATATCTCAGCTCAGAAATAGAATTTTTCAGTTTTTTGCTATCGACATCTATTGTATTGTAAAAAGGTAGAAACAGCTGAAGAGTCAGCTATCCCAGCCGCCAAATCCCTTAAGGGATTATTACGGTCTCACCTTGACTTATCGACATCTAGTCAATTGGGGCCATAAACCAAAGGTCACGTAGTATTTAAATTCAAAATTGTTTTACAGTCCCTGGTAAACTATGAATTTGAACATCTGCCTCGCGTGTTTTTATTTTTAGTCGATATAGAGGTGCGGATTTTCCATATCCTTTTTCAAAGATAGGCCTTTTAGCGTTAAAAAATTGTGTATGGAGACAGCCACCTTTATATACAACCAAAACGAAAAAAACGTAATGCCGGGCTATCCAACCAACCCATAGTTTACCAGGGACAGTATATTAGAGTAAAAAGTGAGGAGTAGTGCTAACAGTTTTTAACTGGGGTCAAAGGTCTCGTCGTTCAAATTCAAGTTCAGTTTTATTTAGGTGTTATAAAAACTTCAGTTACGTAACGTAATTGATTTCCCAGTAATTACACCATAGGCACTTAAATGCCGTGGTACCTTAGTACTGTATTCTATGCACAGAGACAAAGAGTTAAATATGAGCAAGCTACTCTGAGTTGTTTTCATTCATGCAAAGATGGCATAGAATACCAGATGCTTCTCTTCTTTCATGGTGCTGGCTGACCATGGCCTACTTCTTGCTTGTTATGTTATGTACTCCGTCTTAAGTATAACTTTAAGGTTAACAATGAAACCTTTTTTAGTGTAGTGAGAGTTAAGGTAAGTTACATACCAACTCTGGTCAACTTTGCGACGAAAATCATGAATATGAACTCCGTTTTCCGTAAAAGGCATGTTTGGCCGAGTTAAGAGAGAATTTATATCGAAAGCTTCCATTGAAATAACATGGGAGACAAATATAAACTTTTTATTTCATCTAAAAAATAAAGCATACAAAATAAGTCAAATTTTGTATTTAAACGTTAAAATTCGTTATTGTTTTTTGGTTATGCAGCTTTTACTATTTTTCGCCGCCTTGTTCGTCAGTACCTTTAATGTACATTAAAGCTTATCACAAAACATAAAATCTTTTTCTAATGTATCGAGACTTTAAAATCATTTCAAATTTTAAAAAACACTGCTACTCACAGTATAAACAGAGTTAAAAATTTCCATCAATAAAATCTTTTAACTAGAAAGTGGTAAGGAATTTTACTAAAGTGTAAATACAAAATCTGACTTATTTTTTATGCTTTATTTTTCGATGAAATAAAAAGTTTACAATTGTAGCTCGTTTTCTTTTAATGGGAGCATAAGTTCTCTCATCACTCGGTCAAACATGCGTTTTACGGAAACTTCCGCACTTATGCATCTGATAAACCCAACTTCGGTAGTCGTACCGAAAATCACGCTTGAAAAGGATTCAATGCGAGTTTTATGTTCGATTAATTTCGCTGATTTATCAAACTAAAATTTCAGAAAGCCGAAAATAATTCTATACTAAATATACATAATGTGCGGACAGTAAAATGTTGTTTTTTAAAAAAAATATATAACTAAGGTCATGGTCAGGACGCTGATAGATCTTCGTTGGATACAATATTAGGTGCTCCGTGTACTCTCAATTGTAAGTTTGTAAGATATTCTGAATCCGCTCGTAGTCGAAGTGCGCTGGAAAGTTAGTTAAATTGAAATTTGATTCTTGTTCAGCATAGTTAAAACAGTGAAAACAATTTTTTGTCAGAGGAAAGATTAACGAGCATGAATGAGGTCAAAAAAAAGTCGCTTGTTCCATTCAACCCCAGTCTCATTTTTGGTTCCTCTCGCATCTGCTCTGGTATTACAGACCGCAACAAGTTATGCGCTGGATAAAGCTAGAGAGAGAGAGAGAGAGAGAGAGAAAGAGTAATTGCCACTACAGTTGGGACAAGCAGTGCCGTGGACTCTAAATTTCTCCATCTGTTTCCTTATAAAGCTAGCTGAATTTTCGATGGACATGGAGTTGGAAGCCAGGAGTGTTTTAATTATCCTAATAAAAAGCAACACAAACAAATGCTAACCTCTGGAAAGGTGGAGAGAAGGGAAAACTTGAGACAAATTTGGCTCGGAGGGAGTACAACTAGGAGGATCCTGTTGTTTCATAAACTTTCCAGCAAACTTATGAACGAGAAATGGGGAGAGAAATAGAGTCGGGGAGACAAAGAGAGCTATCACGACAAAGTCGTAATGATGACAGATGGATGGATTCTTCTAATTGCTAATCCAGCTGTGTGC
This sequence comes from Sinodicranocentrus sp. ZH6, assembly GCA_027743935.1. Taxonomy (NCBI): domain Eukaryota; kingdom Metazoa; phylum Arthropoda; class Collembola; order Entomobryomorpha; family Entomobryidae; genus Sinodicranocentrus; species Sinodicranocentrus sp. ZH6. The sequence goes on along the minus strand of JAHZNA010003867.1, from coordinate 8,436 downwards.
CACACTCGTACATGCATCCACACACATACGCCATTATTGCTATATTCTGACTAATAATTTTACGGTAATTTCAGAGAGAAAACTTTCACCTCAAGCATCATCCACCACCGCCCGCCACTCAAGAGTTCACCAACGAGAAAAAAAGGGATACTGGAGAAATTGGAATCAGACCACCCTGCCATTTTTCCTGATCATTACTTAACACGGTATCTTTCGTAATTACGTGAAAAAGGGGGTTTATGGGAAGAATTCGAAACATTTACGTTAGACTTTAATCCTTTTTCTAATACAATTGCCTTGATCTCGTACATGAGATGAGGATGATCCCCTTCTCCTAAAAAGTGTTCACATGTTCAAATTATTTTCGGGGTAGACGGCCTACAGATATCAATACCGACACTCGAAGCTTGGATCTCCCACTAAATTCTTCTCAGAGGGCGATGAACGCCAAAAGCAGCGATAAAATAGCCAACCTAACCAAACGCACAAAATGGCACATATATTGAGCAAACTTATTCGATTTCCTCTTCACTTGTGAGATTTCTACTGGCAAACTGGCAACGAAAAGGAATGTAATGGTCCACAACTTGAATTCTTTTAAAGAAATAAATATTTATAATAATGGTAGTCTAGAATTAAGGGGCCATTAAAAACCAGAATTTTTCTCTCCATATTTTGATTGGTAGGATATGATTAGTAGGATAGGATAGAACCTAGCCTAACTAACCAAATATGTTCAGTATTTGATTCTGAGTCGATTGGTATGTTGATAGTTGATAAAGGTGAACCAAGAAATATGGAAAACCCTCCACGTTAGGCCTAATCCAACCCAAGAGTATTTTGAACGGTACTCATGGTTGACATTTAAAGTAAAATCTTAAATGTAGAGCTTTCATTTCGACAGAAATATCTTAAGACTAGTAAATTTTGTGTGTTTTATTCTTATGTGCCTAACCTAAGAAGTGTGTTGCGGCAAGAACTCACTGTACTCCCAATTCATGCAATAAAGTGGATATTTTGGTTCGTTAGAAAAGGATATAAGTGACGACTGACGATGCTTGTAGAGGAAAATCTGGTATGTATCCTCGGGCTGATTCTGATGTGGAAGATGAAAACCGTGATTTTTATGTGAACATAAATATTGCCAAGTTTTTCCTTTTTATTCCCTTAGGATGCACAAAAAAGCAAAAAAAATTCTTTGCATCCGGCTCTGGTAATCTAGATAGGAAGTATTATTGTGGGGGAAAAAGTAAGCAAACATATAGAGGAAAACTTGCAAACAAAAATGTATTCTCTTTCGGCATGGCATGGGAAAATACGGCAAAAATTCTAGTGAAAGAAGGATAAATACCGCGGGAATAAAAGAGTCTCTCTTATTCTCATTCTATTTACCCCGTTGTCTGTCTTGTGACGAGTTCTTGGTATCACTGTTAACAACGTTAGTTATGATAAATACTTGTCTCATTTCACGCTCCTTTTGAAAATGTTTTGTCGGTTGTTAGTATCCAGGTAGTCGACTATAGTGCTTGTGCACTTTTAGTGTACACCTCAGTGAATCCCGTGATTTGGTAGAAAAGACGAAAATACTTTTGCTTTGCTACATTTTCCCTATTCATCAACAACAAACTGAAGACATTTTTTTAATGGCGTCAGATGTGTTTCGTGGACAATTTTTTTGAACCTCAACCATGTCACGTCATCTACGCTCTTGTAATTGCCGGAAGAGAGGTTGATTTGTGCATACAACCAAACAATGTTCATTAATGAACAAGATTTTTCTTTCTCTAGCTCTGTGTTATACACAGATGCGTTATCGTGTGATGACTGGCGAACATCATAATCATGAAACGCTGAGTAAATAATACGCTTATCTCTTTTACCTCTTCAACTAACTACTGACTCAGCACATACACGACAACGACTCATATATTAGAGGAAAAAGCTGACGAGACGAGCTCACAGCTAATAAAATGCATTGAAACGAGAAGAAACAGATGAAAAAGATTAGCTGTGGTTGCACCTCACGCCTCAAACAACGCCACTCAATATGATTGAAACAATATATCTTTCTCAACGGAGAAGACAAAGAGGATGAGTTCAAGAAGGGATTTTTTAAAAAGAGAGCTGCTTGCTTCCATGTCTTACGAAAAACAAAAGAAGAACAAAAAACCAACGACGTTTACTTATATCTCTTTCCTATTTCCGACGCGATTCTCCCGTTATATCGTATTGAAAGAAGGATATCTTTCCGATCGAGGTTTCCTTTTTAAGATTTAGATTGAAGAGGAAAATAGGGTTTTCCTTTTACTCTAGACGGGGCGTTTATTCATCGCTTCTAATCTCCTCATTCACTCTTTCTGCTAGTTCTCGTTTATCGAAAAGCTACAGGAAAAATTCCAATGTGGAGTTGAGGTTTGAAACCCATTTTTTTGTGCAAAAAGCGTACCATCTTTAAAGTCCTTATTTCAAAGTGCCTTGTTGAGTTAGTGAGAAGATTGTGGGACGAGGTGGTACAAGGTTATGCGTGTTTAGTAAAGACGAAACGGCTCGATACGATGTCATGCATGGGAGCACCGTCACGCATACAAAGTTGCATTGGGGAAAGGAAGTGAAAGCACGTTGGGTAAAAGAGTCAGGTCATCAGTGTGCCGTCCTTGTTCCCTAGGGGTTCCTCAAGAAATTCTTTTTTATCTTGACTTCTTATGTGAGCTTCTCCGTGACACGTCACTCTTTTCCCTTACATAATATTTTTGTTCTCCAGGCATCATTTTGAAGAATGCAAGAAATGTAAGAAAAGTGAACTCTCTCCGTGTTGCTTATTCGCTCGACTCATGTCGGTGATAAATTAAAGTCTGTTCGTTTTTCCATCTCGATTCTCGTTTCCTCTCAATAATATTGTAACCTTTTGACGTGATACACATACACTTGTCGGGGCTCTTGTTCTTCAAAGGAGACAAAATCTCTCATGATATGTTCTCCTCAGGGGAGGGAAAACACGTGGTAAGGAGAGACGAGATAAAGAGGAGGTGGATATAGTATCCCCAACCACCTCCGTGAAAAATATTGTGTGATGGGATGGGATGCCTACTACTGAAAGAGGCTTTTATCGTCGTATTCATCGTCCAATCCACCACATTTGATTTATATGTCAAATTTAAGATAGAGAGATATGCATACAGAGAGATGCATACCGCCAACTCTTTTTATTTTAGATCAGCTATATAAACTGGGCGTAGAACGTGGAACCAAAACAGAATCATAAAAAATCTAACTGAATTCCATTCGGTGTAAAGTATTTTTAAACAAGCTGTAAAAATCGTACAGAATGATACAAATGAAGGATACAGACGCTCCAACAAAAATAAATATAGCAGAGAGAGATCAAGGTGAGTTTATATTACAGTAGAATTCTCGTTTTCCTTATCTCCGTTGTTGCGCGACGGCAAGTAGAAAGGTAGAATATGCTCTTGATAAAAATTGAGAATATGAGAGAAAAGGAGAGATTCTCAGAGTGCATTACATCATACCCACCGTCATCCTACCTCACCTCACCATCATCATTCTCATGCTCGTCGTTTCAAGTAGAAAGGAATTATTGGTGGGAAGATTTTCTTTACAGATGACAACAAAGGCTAGAAGTGAATCTTGTTGAGGCAAACTTGTCCTTTTTCATGTTTTAGCCGAGTCAACACAGGGTTTTCTAGCGTCCATAGAAGATCCAAACAAGATTCATCCACATCTTGTGCCTAAGATCGCAGTTCTTAATTATCCTCTTCCGACAAAAGTTCCACCTGGCATCGCAGTCAAGCAATTCGTTGGTCTGCACAACGTCACTAGCTAAATTTTTTCCAAGAGAAAATGTTGACACCCAATGGAATTGAGAGTGAGAAACAAGAAATGACTGTCTCTCCCGAGAATTTCCTTGAAATGGAGGAGAGCCGTAATGAAAAGCAGAGATTATGGTTTTTTGGTGCGCGGCAACGCTCTCTTGAAAGGTGCCACATGACAGTAAGCGAATAACACCGTCAAGGAAAACACGCCGTTGAGCTGATCAGTTGACCTCGACCAAAACGCTTAAAACTTTGACTAGGAGCAACTAAACAACTTGGCCATTCTTTTTCCGACGAATAGCTGTACATCGTAGGTTTGCTAGACGATGTTTCAAAATCTAAGTGTGTCTAAGTGTGTTGTCTTGATTTTCCTGATAATCATGAAGAAAGTCGGATAGGATGATTAAGGCTGGATATGTAACGAAATGAGGATGGTCGTTCCGAAGCACTCGACTCGTGTCTTGATCCCATTCCTCTTCTCTCTGAAAGCATCAGTGGAAAAATATGGTATGGGATCAAGTCAACTGGATTATGTTTTCACATAGCAAGATTTCACGGACCTTATCGTGTCTTTGGTAGGGAGTATTTTGAGGAATGCGCAATCTTCCACACACAAATGCTTAAATGTATGTATGCTGAGGAGTCACACGAGTGAACTCAATCCGGGACGCTGTTTTATGAGATGAGAGGAAAAACAATGGAGGAAAATGGCTTTTGGCTGGATGCCACGCTGTCCAGCCATCAAACCAGGGAGTGCTGAGCCAAGCTATTTGTTCGTAGAGAAGAGGAAGGCCCTTTTTCTTCCGCTTTTAGTCTCTCATTTCTAAATTATTTCCTCTTGCTCTTAAGTTTCGGCTAGAAACTGATGATTATTTACTCGTGTTCTGGAAATTTCCGCGCTAAAGTAAAGAAAAATTGTTTGCAATTTCAGCTCCATGCCCAAATCGTCTATTTCATTCTTTCGAACAGATTTGTGTTGTGATTGTGTGTGATTTCCAAGATGAATTGAATCAGGTGAAGTTGCAACAAGGATGAGTTGATGCTGTCAAGAAGAGAAAATGCTAAGCAAGCCAGACTGAACCAATAAACGCTGGCATCCTTCCAATGGTGGAGTGGAGCGATTTTTCCCCTTCATCTAATTGAAGCAAGTATAGATCGGAAATTAAGAGAGCGACAGGATCCCACGTGCAAGGACTTGCACAATTATGACGTACTGAGCTGAAAATAGCCATAAACTCTCGTTATTTCTCATTCTTTCCAAGCTGGCATGTCGCCAGATAAGTTGGTCGGTGCTGTCGTGGTTTACTTACCACCACTACTCAAATGCATTATTCCTTAAGAAGCAATTTACTGTGGACAATTAACTAACAGTTTTCTCTGCACTGGCTGATAAAAACTACTCAAGGTTTACTTGTCGCATGTCATTGGTATAACAATGAGAATTGTTAAAGGTAACATACCAAAATGGCGGAGGTAACCTTTGAGCAAAATCCTGTTAGGAAAATAAATGTGGTATGACTAATTCATATGATCACAGGTCATCAATAATTCATAAATGAAGAACTATTAAAACTCAATTCATGAACTTAAGTTCATAAATGACAAATGTATTGGGCAATATTAATAATATTAACAATAATAATAATAACAATAATTCAGGTTTAAAAGCCATCCAACCCTATTATAAATACGCGAAAGATTACTTTTACAAGAAAACTATTTCCAGTCGTAGATTGTGAGGAACTCGCAGACTGTCAATTAGTGTCAATTAGCATTGGCAATCTCAAGTCATCAGCCAATACAACAGTTTATTTAAGTACTCCCGCTGATTGAATTGAATATGCACCTATAATTGAACCTGATCTGCGACCAAATGAACAAAACCTGAAATTCTTTCCCTTCCTTGTACATCAGAGTTATCTGGCTATTCACAAGTGAAAAAGAAATACGATCGTGGGAATCGCTGGCTATTTTTTAGATCCTTTTGAACCCTCACTTCCTTACAGAAGCGCACAATGAATGTGTGTGTAGGAGATGCTGTGTGGAGAGTTCCATTTCCCTCTCTTTCAGTGCTTTCCCATTTTCCACTCTGTTGCAGGGATCATTAGCTTGATTATTATTGGTGGTGGAGGCATTATCATCAAGATCATTGCAGTGTAGTACTTGCCGTTGATGGATAGTTATCATGAAAATTGATTTCCCCCCTTGCAGCTAAAATATTTCGGAATGAACGATAATGGCGGAGAAGAGGGAAAAAGTTTTTGAGTGGTTATCCTCCGTACTTCCAGAGAAGTAAACAATTCCTTCTCAATGACCATATTATTAGAACCGTTATCCTAATCATCTTCCCAAACACAACGGCTTTAATGTTTGTTGTAAGTTGTGGGGAAAAGTGCGGAAGAATCTGGCAATGTCAAAGTGGGTGCAATTCCCCATCATGTGATGAGTCATCGTCGTCAGTGGGATCCTCTTGAGAAAATACTGCGGAAAATTCACGTTTCGATACTAGAAAAGAAGAGAAGTTTGTATTGTGTATTGTCAACTGTTCCGTCGCAAATACAATTGTCCTTCTCCTCCCAAGAGTGAAAGTTTCGTCCAGAATGACTCACTCCACTTTCCTTTCCCTGGGCACTAAAGATTATTCCACGCTTTTTCTCATTTTGTTGCTGGATTTTCTCTTTAAAAAAATTACGAGGATTCTAGAAGGAATAATAATAGGAGAAAACTCAACAAACAGACTATACAAGACTCTTATGCGTGTATGTATGAACAAGTAAGTCAATTTGCCCCCTCTCCTTCTTCTTTTCCACCAATCTATTTCCTGCTTCCAGCTAGAAAAATATTCATAGATTGTAAGATAAAGCCCTCTTCTTCGGCCTAGAAATGCATTGGCGCCATTAAAAGAGAAAATAGACTGAAGGGGAAAAGGGGAAACCAAGAAGAAACACGAGAAAGTTTTTTGCTCGAAAAAGGGATAAAAAATCTTCCTTCCCGTTTTCTCCGTTTTGACCAACTTGCTCTGTGTCTGGTCACTATTGGTCAAAATAAGTTTTTTCAAGCAACTTTGCAACTCGATTCTCAGAATTGTTGGCGGATATGACGGGAGCAGAAGACACAACCACCATCTGCTATAACAGAATCATGTTAGTAAAAAGACGTGTGTCATCATTCCGAGAGCGACGAGAGAAAGAAAGGAAAGAGAAACACATACTTGCTCTTCCACTCGACGTTATTTCTCTTCCCTGAGTAAATTTCATCATCACTCTTGTTGTGTACCTCACCCAATATACCAGTTTAACTGGACATTTCGCAACTGTCAAACCGAGTCCAGGCTGCCGTCTTCTCTTCTCATTTCATTAGCTGAAACACCGAGCAGGAAAGACAAGATTAAGAGAGGTTGAGCCTTTTCTTTCCATCCCGCGTTGAGTGAATCCATTTCGAGCCAATCGTGGTAAAAGGTAACTGCTGAGATTTTTTGTCACACCATGCTCAGCATTGATGCACATGATGCAAACATCTATTCCGTTCACCATGTATCTCGATAAAAACGAAATAAAAATATTTGCAGAACATTTCCCTTTTCCGCCATGTGCGTAGAAATAAGCTTCCACTGTTTTAGTTTCCCCACATCTTGATTACTGATTACAGTGAAAATGAAAGTCCCTCGTAAAAAGTCACCGTCCTACCCTCATCCTTGGTTTTAAGGGAAGGAAATTCCCTCAGTTATGCCGACAAGAATGTTTCAGCATAATTATGATCAGCAAAAACACGGTTTCTGCTTACTCTTTGTAAAAATGGAATAATAGAATTAGAAGATGGAAAAGTATATGAGGAGAAACTCAAATGCCCACCTTAATGTACATAATTTTTTTTACTCCAGGTGTAGACAACTACTCGGATATACCTTGGAAAAAACACAACTTAAATCTTCTTGCATTTGCATTATGCTAAAATGCTAAATGGGAAATGCTAAAAATTGACGATTTTGGATTATGAACACTTTGCCAAAAAACGTAAGTCACTTTGCCGAAAATGGTTCACATTGTCTGGCTTATACTCTTTTCAAAGGTGTGTTTCCTTCAATGCATGGGGCATATAATGTGTCATGCAACAACAGTGCGCACTTATTGTTAGAGTAGCTCAGGGTAGTGTTTCCAATCCTATAAAAAAATTAAAGAAACGCACTTCGCCACTGACAACGTTGTAAGAAAACGTTACAGCAGGTCACTATTTGACTAGTATTGGACTGTGAAAGACGATAGTGGACAAACGACCTGCCCGTACACACCCTTTTTAATTGTACTCCTTTCGAATTTTGGTTGTTGCCACTTGCTCTCGAACAAGGGAAGCTAAACGAAAGCTTGAGAGTTAAAATAAATTTAGAATTTCCTCCAAATAGCCACAAACTTTCAGCAACACAATAAAGTTTCTTCAAATCATGGATTAACAATTCAATCCATTTTATTCCAAATCTTGACTAAGCATGTGTGCCTGAAGTAGGGCTGCCGGTTATGTTTACTAACCGCAATTTCGGTTACGTTTACGAATAAAACCGTAAACATAACCGAAAATCGGTTACGTTTACTATCCGAAACCGTAAATCGGT